>JAUTBT010084160.1:0-30847 GCA_032361225.1 Lepetodrilus schrolli | reverse complement strand
GCAACGAGTTCAACATCAGAGAGAGAGAGAGAGAGAGAGAGAGAGAGAGAGAGAGAGAGAGAGAGAGAGAGATCACACAAATCACACACCATCTCCACACACACAGATACGGTAATGACGCCATTGTGATTACAAGGGACACAGCCTGTACATGGTGTCATGTCAGTACTGTCATGTCAGTACTGTCATGTCAGTACGTCCCAATGACACAGATGGGAAAACCCAGTAATTTTCATCTGTCAGTTGTGTTACAGCAATTCCAAATATCATATGCACAAACAACATACACCAGACTACACTAGACAGTACAACATAAAACTAACACCCAACCAACTAGCCAGTACGTCATAAAAAGTGACAGAGACATAAAACCGACACCAACGTAACTAGACTGAATGTCATAAAACTTGCAATCGACAAGGAAATGCGACAAGCGACCTGAGCAACAAACTATTATTTAACTGGATGTGGCCTGAATGCAAACACACCAGTACTTGAAAAATCGCACTAGTACTTGAAAAATCGCTGGTTGGCAGCCTATGGTTATGTTACAGGTCCTATGCTGGCGTCCATCGGACCATCTGTGTGGGGATCGGATGCTGAACAATGAAAAGTGACATGAACACCATCAGAGTATCACTATACATAATGAAATGGTATGAGGCTCCAATATCTGTAGTTATACATGTCAAAACGACACTCGATGCCGAGAATGAGGAAGGTAACTACAGCTTACAGTAAGGTTCCATACAGCTCGTAATACTTCATTGAAATTTAAATGCAAGCTGTCCAAATCGCCTGTCACTCAATGGTTTATTGCCGGTACATCATCCCGTTTACTCCCCTTTACCAAACCCCCATCTTCCACGAAACAACTCTTCTCTGAATGATTCATAAATTATACTTTTTTAGTGCTCATAAATAAATAGATATTGACTGGTGACCATTTATCCGTAAAATCTGTCACTATCGTACAATTTCCTTTTAAAATTTACATGCCGAATTAACAGATAAAATACTGTAAATTGAACAACCGTATTGTCAGAATCTAATCTATACATTTCAGAATTGCATTGGCTTTTTATGAATATACTGGCCAACTCAAAATCCTCTCTTCTAGAACTAACACAGATTCCGATTGATTAAACCAACATGGGAAAAGGATAATTGTACTTCTTTTAATATTTCCCCCGTCATAAATTAGACCAAAGCCAATACGGACAAACGGATCGCGATCTTTCATGTATGTGTACGTCTTCACGGACTACTTTAGTACTCATTGCACCGATGTGCTTGTATTAATAAGTCAGCGCGGCTACACATGTAGATCAAGCTTAACACTGGCCCTGGATTTATTACAATTGTAAACCCCTACATGGCCCTCCATATACAACACGTCCAATTTCGGTTATTGGCAGAAACAGCGAGCTAGTCGAACAGGCTAATACCCATCTTTCACAAGCGAATGAAATAAGAATTCAATATTCGCAGACAGTGTTAATATGAAATAAGATATTGGGAGTGGGGTAACGGATTGGGGGTAACCACACTGTATGAAGTGATAAACTGAGGCCAAAGCCAAGAGGTCTGATGTTCCGTTTACAATGGTATAAACCTATACTGGGAGAGAGTGAGAGAGCTACATTCATTCTTTTCCATTTCAATGGGCATTCGGCCGGTGTAGTTATTCACTCCCACCTAACTCACATGTACACCTGACCCTATTATTGAAATAGATCCCACGTCAGTTAGCCACCACTTATTATAAACCTACAACAGCATTTGCAACTCGCGGATAATATGTCCCTCCTAAAAAAAACGAAGCTTTCACACGGACCGAGAAGGAGAGAAAAGCATAAAGAAGTAAAACTGAATTCAGATATCTTTTAGCAGCAAAGCAAGACACAAAGGACTAATGGTTACTGTTGACCTCTCCAGCAGAGTGACTCACATAAATGAGAGAAAACTTTCAATAGGTATCGCCACATTTCTACACACGTATCGATAAAAGTTCACCTCCATTGCTTGTCAACTGCCACGTTTAGCCGACACCAGATGGTTTAATTCTTGCTATATAAAACTTGAGAATACAAGAATCATTCAGGTCTCTTTGCATCTCCTTTCATGCTGCAAGCAACAGGTTTCGGCTTGTGTCTTTATCTTAATCCACAGACAAGTGCATGGCGCTTATACCACACGTCTCAAAGTGTTAATGGCCGTACGTCAATAGTGAAAACTGTTACATCCAAAGTGCACAGTGCTTGCTGCAACTTACAGCCAAGCGATGGCATTGCATAAATTTAACCGAATGCCAATTTGTGGACAATCGGCCCAAATTAATGTCCCAAAGCAATATGAATATGTTCGACAAATTTCATTATCCAATTGATTTTCACATCCAACTGTTGCCTACACCTGCTAAACTAGGAATGCTGCCTTGTGTCAAAGTGAAATTCAATGACGGAACTACTGTTCAATGTGACTGCATTGTTATGTCATTACCAAGCAGCCAATACTATTGCTAATTGTTGTATAAGCTCAACAGTTTGTAACAAGCATATTAACAGTAGAATCTATAGAACGTCATATCCATAACACAACCATTACATACGTATGTAAATTTCATTATGTTATATGCACATCGATAAATAGTATGCTCCAGCCAGTTAATGTATGGGACTGAGCTGATTGTACTGTAAATTAGGCTCTTAATCAGAAATACTAGAACATAAATTAAGAATTTATTTATTTATTTATTTATCTATTTATATTTATTTATTTATTTATCTATTTGTATTTATTTATTTATCTATTTATCTAATTTTATTTATTTATCTATTTGAATTTATTTATTTATTTATTTATGTCAATGCGAGTATATCTCACCCATATGTGATAACAAATATATTTCAATCTAATTTATTTGGTTTTAAGATAAATTTTGTGGTATCGAACCTATGTTGAACAGACGAGCCAAATATAAGAAAACATACAACACATGAATGAATTAGTGCTTTACAACACAGACATGCCGTCTAATAATGCCTTCTACAGTAGGATTTACTCTGGACAGTGGTTATCCATTTCTTGACCACAATTCGAGAAGACAGAGGGGTCAACATACTGTTGTTCAAAATTGATTTCCAAAGTTAGAGACACTGCCTTAATTAACAAAGTTAGACATCAAGTTTAATCAAGACTCCAAATGAACCTCTCCTATTATTAGCTTTTCGTCTCGTCATGCTCATACTGACTTGACTTCTTTTGATTGCCACCTCCTACCCAAATACACCAGGCCCCGAGGTTACGAAAACTTTCGGAGGACGACTTCATGCTCAACTCAAAATTTTTGTTCACAAATCCCCATATAAAGCCAGAGTTGAGCATGAAATCATATAGAAAAATGTTTTATAAGCTCTGGACCTCTACTACTGGATATTGTCTGGCAAAGTTGATTCAGAATAACCCTGGGTATTTGAACCAAGACGAGGCCTGTCATCATTGCAAATGATGACGAAAGACATAGGCATTAATCGCTGTCCATGATGATGGATGATGTAGGACACGAGTGATCACAAATGATCGTCATCACCACCTTTCGATCACCTCCATGCGAGTTTTAATCGATTCACCCGACACAAATTCATCACTGGTATACATTACTTGAGAACAAAAATACTGGGAGACCCTCGGCAAACATTGTGCTTTTCAAATGTTTTAAACTGTCTTACTTCTCTCCCTCTGTCTCATCCTACTTCTATCCATCCCAGAACCTAACCCTGAGCAAGTCACTCTTCTTTCTATCCATCGTCACTTCAACCCAGCCTCAAACCATATTAGTTATTATTCCTTCTTTCAATCTCAACTATTTGCTTCCTTCTTTCCATCACACCCTAGACTAGTTACACTGCTTTCCTTCCTTCAAGGCCATTGTTTTCCTTCTTTCCAGTCCCAATCCCATCTTTCCTTCTGTCAATCTCAATGATATTGAAGTCTTCCTTATTTCCATCCCAGTCCCCAACCCCTAAACTACCCCCTTCTTTCCAGTCCCAATCCCAACTATCCTTCTGTCAATCTCAATGATATTGAAGTCTTATTTCCATCCCAGACTACCCCCTTCTTTCCAGTCCCAGCTGTGGTCTGACGGCACCAGACATCAAATACATCTCCTGGTAATAGCTTGCCATCCCCGGTTCACTGGCCGTCATCAGGGTTTCATATATGACAAGCCATATCATAAGTGTTTCCCACAACTTCCTTAACTCTCCACCACTCGCAATTTAAGCAGCTATTTTTACATCCTGCTTAATCCGGTCAGACTGAAATCTGTTGGTGGATGATGAACTATTGACACCGAGCACTTCGATGATCCAGCGGGTATTTACGGATTCAGTCCTAAAACAATAATTTAACAAAAACTGTCCTCAATTTGCTGGTTGTATAACGTCAATAAATTTACTTTTATTTATTTCACCTTTATTGATAAGCTCATTAATACATTGACATTAAACGTATTGCATACTCCTCCATTGCACCAGCAACACATTGACTTTCTTCCTAATAGTGTAACCTAATACCGTGGTATACAGATGTGTTAAATATGATCTTTCAATGAGTCACAAAGAAAGAAAAAAATCATCCCAGTTCACAGAGGGACAGGTTTTTAAAACAGCACTGCTAGATTATCTTGCCCTACAAAATTCTCACCAACAAATGTATTTAAAAGGTCGATAGGTTTTGATATCATTGAAAAATGAGTGATTTGACAGTGGGAATCTTTCACCCAAACACAACTACATATTGGAGAAGAAAAAAACCTAGGATAAAATTGCAAAGCAGGCAGGTATAATTTTCAATGAGAAGCAAAGAAACACTATCACAATATTCACGTCCAATACAAAAATCACACGTAATGGGTTTCACCAATACAACCTACATTCAAATCAGGTGCTTCAAACTTTGGGTCTATATGCATGATGAATATTGAATCAAAATTACGATGCGGACGATGCAGCAGAATGAACAACAGCAACAGTTGTCTGGTAGACATTCATTTCGTCAACAGAGCTCCATAAAAGTTTTTCATAATGGTAATCACATTCTGAAATTTGATGCAAACAGAATATAAAAGAGTATTAGCTTAGTAGGCTGATCGTAAATTAGTCATGTACATGGCTCTGTGTTAGTGTTAGGGACATTTTAACATGTCACGCCAACGCGCCATTGACAGTGATGAGTTGGGTGAGGTAATTTATCTTCTACACTGCACACACAGGATAGCATTACAGTTCAAATACATTCTATCTAAAACTCAAATTATGGAACGCACAAGGGATATTACTCGAAAATTGTGATGAATCCCGTTATTTGGAATTCAATTCCAGAAGTTATTTCGGCTATTGTTTTCGGGCGAGATGGACATTGCAAATGAGGATATTGGGTGTTGTCTTTATTGCCGTTCCCCGTTATAACCAGCCAACACACAACACAACAACAAAATATAAAATAAAAACTTTTTTTTTTTAAATTACATAAATATTCCTTCAAAAATCCTCAAAATGTAATTCAACCCCCACAAACCAAGGGTAGAAGAAGAAAAACGTCCTCAAATAATATAACTTTCACAAAAACATTCTCCTGCTTCCCCAAACAACGCACGCTAATCGTGACATATCAACTATTAAGTGCACAGACGATGGGCTATAATCATGGAGAAGATCCCATGGGGATAATACTGGGAGATAGTGCAACGCTAGGACAGCAAAAACATATTCAAAACCGTATCAGAGATCAATATCCCTTTATCCCACTGGCTGATGATCTGTGCACCTGTATATACTATATATATTTAATGATGCTTTACAAACAACACCAGCATACCTTACATAGAAGACAGTGCACAACGAGCATTTCGTTCTCGTATTGATTGTCGAGCGATAAATTATTAAATATCCGTGATGACAACCGACAGAAAGTAACATAGCATCACTTGAAATTGAAAACAACAAGGGAGAGAAGAAAATATGCTGGCAATACTATACCGATACATTTTTAGAAATCGGGTGAGTCAACATCGAGAAGCCATTATGCGTTCCGCTCGACTGACTTTTCATAGTTTGCATGTGGTAGGTTTATGACCATTGTTCAGGAAATGTGCACAGGTTTAAACAGGACACCTCCGTTTTCACTTTGTTACCCCAAAAGTTGGCCAAAATCTATTATGTTGTCCAATCTCTCCTGCGATGTAACCCATCTTGAGTAAACAGACCTTTTAGGGATAATAAATTAGATTAATGTTTTTACAAGTTCCTGCTAAAGCTCTCCCACTAGCTTTGGCGCACCTGTTGAATTGGCAAGCATTGGTCTTACGGGGTCTTTTAGGTTCCAATATGGCCCCGTCTAAATTGAATTTGATGCCATGATATGCTAGCAGTTAACAAAGCACGAGCCTGCAAGAATTCAATAAATCCAACAATCCCTCCACAGAAAACTAGCAGTCTGCGAGGACACGAGGCTAGAGGAATTTCATTTAATGGAGTAATTTGGCCCGAACATCATCTAACTGGAAGCAAGACTATTTGCATGCCGGCTCGGGCTCCGACGAGGCAGAGGGAGCGACAGTGCCTTCCTACGACAAAAGATGATAATTCATGTAGCATGTGGGATGCATGGATGTACACATGAGTGGCATAAGAGAAAAGCATGGAAAAGGGTACTCACCATATCCTGTTTGAGCGACATGGGAACGTACTGGACATAATAGTAGGGGTGCATCCTTGCAACACCGCGAGACAGTCTTTGGCGAATCGTGATGGCAGACGAAGTGCAGGCAACACTAAACGGGAAAGCTCAACGACAGTTTGTAATGGTACTCGTACTATTAATGAGCGAGTGAGCGAGCGAGCGAGACACACACACACACGATGCACACACACACGGACTGCAGTAGTAGTAGTGTTGATGGGGGGGAAGAGAGGTGGTGATGGTGGTAGTAGTAGTGGTGGTGGCGTGTGTTCAGTTCACCTAAGCACTATGGTTGGGACGGGCCTGCAGAAAATGTTTAGACCATTCCTCGTGTCGAGTCAAACGCCGAATACAGCCTTCACTGAGAGTGTGGGGACAGGCTCACCAACAAACACAGCCACACCACAGCTTATAGGTCCTATTGACACAGGGCTCAATACTGCCTTTTGTTGTGCTTACTGCACTGACAGAGCTAGCCGCAATTATTGCACGTTTTTTGAATTGGGGAAATTGACGACTGGAAGCAGTCATTGGTTAGTATTAGTCGCGGCAACTATTGTTCGGTGTAATCGTAAAAGCGTGCTGGCAGTTGTGTACGGATATTGCACTTGTAGGGAGTGTCCATTTCCATGTCAATTCGTCAATCAATCATGCGGATCGGTGACAGCGAGTCATATTTCATGTCGTCGCCACTCTCTCTCTCTCTCGGTCTCCTTGGTCGCTCTCCCTGCCTATCTCTGGCTGTTTTAGCCACGAGTAATTCGCCGCTAATTACAGGTAAATGCGACTTTGATCTCGTCTCATCTTTACACCTGGGGGTAAGGTTGAGGGGGTTGGCTTGCTCATGGACGCGGCTCATTGGGTTCGGCAATGGAGGTGGGGGAGACAAGCGTCGCGGATAAACGGTTCTGAAAGGTGCGAGACATGTGGCAAAAGCAATTTATCAATTGCCTTGTTAGGGAATAAGAGGGATGGTGATAATATAACGTAAATGATTCGCACCTTTGTCAGCATGGCGAATGAAGGATGTATATTGCTACAAGATAAAGATACATTTATTCAATAGAGGTTAGGGTGTAATTGGAACAGGCTGCAGGTCATGGATGTCGCTACTTCACTGAAATAGGAAGTACGTTCAAGTAATAAATAATACATGAGAAAGTATCATTTTATTTGTATTTTTATTTGTATTTTTAATAGATTAGTTTTGGCATCATTAGCAGCAACGTGGAATGTTGTGGTGAATTTATTTATTTATTTATTATTTATTTATTTTTAATGTGGGAGTTACGTTGCATTTATTTATTTATTTAATTATTTTAAATATATATATATTTATTTTTTAAATATATATTATTTTCCAATCGTTAGCAGCAATACTGTGTAAAGTTGTGTTGGGTTTTCTTTACAGAAAAAGCTATAGTTAATAATATTTATATAGGTTTGACGGAGCACATATATGAAAAATGACACCATGTAAGAGCTTGTGAAAGGGAAGCAACTCTAGGATAGTGTCAAAATAGTATGTGATCCAATAAACACTTACAACAGAGTAAATAACTTCCAAATTATGTGGTATCCCTTCATTTAATTTCTGCAAGCGTTTATAGTAGTATAAGTCTTATAGATTTGTGCCAACGGGAAGTCATCTACTGAATATCCTATTATTCAATTTGGAGTTCATTACGCAATACTTTTAATATACAGGAAATACACTTTCCTTTGTTTCTGTGATCATAATGAAGTGGAAACAGGTCAGTATAGATGGTTGTACTATTAATCTATCGTTGGTGACAGTACCCATCAGCCAATCAGAATACAGTTTTGATGCAACCTGTCAATTTCCCAGTTGGTGACAGTACCCATCAACCAATCGGAATACAGTTTGATGTGACACAATTTCCCATATGGTCAATGTCGGACAAACATTTCAGCAAGGCAATCTTAGGTGAAAACTTTATATTCAGTTAAAAATAATGACAAAACGATGTGTACAACAGAAATATTACCAGGAATTTCATGCAGCGACACCACCAACTGATGTTGCAAAGCTTGACCGACATGTTCCAAAACTTTTATGGACATTTCAAGGGGGTGTGGCTTCGCGATAGGTCAATTGTCTGAAAAGCTGTGGATCTTTTGAACCACTATAGGAAAACAATCACAAGCAGACCATAAAATGACAATTCATTGAAAAGTAGGTTTAGTTGGCATGACCTTTCAACACAGGCTGGAGGAATGTCAATACATGTTTCCGATAACTTACATTGATATGCAATTAAATGACTCCGCTCTACGGGACCTCGACAGTACTCACTGCAATAGTGATGCATCGTGCATACCACCAATGACTGACAGATATACTGATAGAAGTTATTGTGAATTGGGGGATCTTTTGCCATTTGTCACAGGATTTCACCAATATGCAACATGTCTTAAATTTGCCTGCACTAGTCTCACGCATGTCCATATTTTAAAACCACCACAGCCATTTATGATCTTCAATCAGTCAATGACGATATGCAAAATTCAGAATATCATTTGTCAAAGAGAGAGAATGTATTTCCCCAAAACTATCATCTCAGTTTATTCAATTATCATGTATATTTACATAACCGTATTGAATTTCTCATATTAAATATTTATATCTATCTAAATATGTGTGTGTGTGTGTGTGGAGAAAAGGAGAAAAGGAGAAAAAGAGAAAGAGAAAGAGAGAGAGAAAGAGAGAGAGAAAGAGAGAGAGATAGAGGGGAGAGAGGAGAGAGAGAGAGAAACAGAGAAAGAGAAGAAAGAGATATAAAGAGAAGAAAGAGAAAAAGACGGAATGTGAACAGAGGATGAGTGTTTGAAAATCCTTTGCCAGAAACAAAGATAACCTATATTTGATGACATCAGTATTCATGGCTGTTGTAATGCATACCTAGTTTGAAACAGTGAATAATCATGTGCATATATATATATATATATGTGCTATTATTACATTCAGTTATCCAATGAAGCTGCTGAACATACAACTCCAAATACAAGGCATCTATCTACTGTACTATCATACATATATAAATAATTCAATACCCATTGCCAGCAGCATATATTATTTGGATTTTTTTTTTATTGTTGCGATTGCACCAGATAAACTTTCATGGCTGGATGAAACAATAATAATAAGCTAAACAAAGGAATACAAAGCTTTAATCATGCTTTAATCATATAAATAGACTGAAGCGAGAGCATAGGACTGGGCTACATATCTTCATTTAGGGATTTTTTTAAAAATTATTTCGAAATATATATTATAAATGTTTTGAAATAGAAATTCAATAAATAGAATTTAATGATAACAGAAGTCAGCTGAGATCCTACCAATATTACTTCAGATCAAAATAACCACCTTGCTGGAATTACCACAATCTCTGCTCGATTAGGCACCCCTGGTTGCCATCAGCATGATAAAAGGTTAAAGATTTAAAAATATATACCAGAAATGAGTGATCTTCACTTCACTGCGATTACTGCCTTAAAGGCTTTGGTAGAGATAATAGCAGATCTTATACGACAGCTGCAACACTTGCATTGTTGTGTCAGCATGAGGGACAACAGCGCTTTTAAAATCGGTTTGCCTGAATACCATTTAAGGAGATGAGCAAAGGGGAGAATAGGCACTGCATGTGAAATCAATACAATTGCATTAGATGGCGTAATAACTAAATCAACATACTTCAACAGGATGTAGAATACTCACGTAACATACATGGTCAGAATCTTTGGTATGCCCACACTCAACTAGTAAAGTACATGACGTCATTTATTGATCTGACCTTGGCACAAAATAGCCCCCACCCCCACACGTTATTGTTGCATTGAACCATTTTATAATTAACATTTGGGTCCCCCAAAAACATACAGATACATCTTTTTTTAACACGTATTTGTTTTATTGAACCTATTTTATCATTAACATTCTCCCTGATAAATTAATTCCTGGCTAAAATTATTTGGGATAATTTCAGACTTGGGCAGTCTTTCATAAAGCTATCGTATCCGTTATGAGACCATATTTATTTCTATTTATCTAAAAAAAGAAAAATGTTTAG
The DNA here is from genome assembly GCA_032361225.1 of Lepetodrilus schrolli. Classification (NCBI taxonomy): domain Eukaryota; kingdom Metazoa; phylum Mollusca; class Gastropoda; order Lepetellida; family Lepetodrilidae; genus Lepetodrilus; species Lepetodrilus schrolli. Next base: position 20,009 of record JAUTBT010084160.1, on the reverse strand, counting down.
AGCCATTTTCAAGATTTTTCAAATTCTATGACAGCTTGGCACAAGAGTGCTCTCATATCTATCTTGTTCCCAGATTGCTACAAGAGCGCTATGGTCTCTTAGTGAATACAAGAGCTTTATGAAGCAATACCCAGAGCAATGGGATTTGTTAAAGCTATTTACTACCTACTCATATTGTTCCAAAGTTAACTGTTCATCACCATCACTCATTATGTCAATATACAAAGTAGATCCCTTTGAATGAACTAATACAACAACAATAACAGTGGATGTTGGCATTCAATTCAATCTCCATTTTAGAAATTGAAAAATCCTTTTCCATTCAAAGTAATTTGCAGCATTCGTTGCCATAAGATTTACCAGAGTAGCATCAGGCAAAGACAATCAAACTAAAACCAAGCAATTGGACAAATTGGCTTTTTTTCCTTCTCTTTTTTGTTTTGTTTTGTTTTGCCAATGGGTTTTGAACCGACAAGGGACAAAGCTCTACAAGGATATTCTTTGAGCTCATCTCATATCTGTAATTGACACAGGTGTGAACAAAGGTGATCGCATTGATATGTGACGAACTCTCCTTCCATCCTTAACTGGCATCCAGCTCTTGGGTCGCCAAAAAGTGATCAGCTAATGAAGTATTGCAACACCCAAATGACATACATACACGATGCATACATGTCACACTTGTGGCAATTCATCGCAAGTAACCATGGAAGAAGGTCTGTACGACAGTAGTAGTGTAGCAATACGAGTACGCTGTTAAACCCCTCCATGCTGATAGCAACCGGAGATGCCATAAAGAGCAGTGCCTGTGTCTTATCCAGCAGGGAGAGGGTTAAGTGTGGATTTGGAGCAATATAAATGTGCACATTATTATTATTATTATTATTATTATTGTACACTGGAGAGCTCAGATCGGAACCAATGTCAAAGTAAACAGCGACATCGATATAATTAGTTCCGACGTGGATATTTTCTCCACTTCTCTATAATTCATCAAATTTCATTGTAGATGTTATATCTCCTATTTCCTTCTGAATTTATGATTAGCCGAGTTCAGGTTCGGATGACGATTGACGGTACCGCCATGTCTCTTTCTATTTCTAACCCACAAAAACAAGAGAAATTATCTAAAATTAACTTTAGGTGATCCTTGCACTAGTTATTTTTATTTATTTATTTATTTATTATCAACCTCAATTTGATTTACTTGGCCAGCCTGAGTGAGTGAGTGATTATGGAGTTTAAAGTCGCTGCGGGAATCTTTCACCCATTTGCAACGATTGGCCAGCCTGAATATGAACTTGGCAACAACATTATTAAGAATGAATGAATGAATGAATGAATGAATGAATGAATGAATTTGTTAGTGCTTTGTCGCAGCAGGAATATTTCACCCATTAAAAAATTAAAAATTAAAATAAATATGAACATAGATAGATATACAGGTGATATACCTGCAACTACTTGAAGTAGTGGTATGAATACAGGTCGGGAAAAAAAATGCTGCCAATAGAAAAAAGGTTTATGCTATTGTTGCTCTTTGGGTGTAAATTATCTTCCAAATAAATTAAACAAATACCACAATTAGCCTAAATTTCTATTTCATAGAAATATATTTTTTTTTATTAATATTAAATTTAGAAATGTAGTATTTCACCATCTGCAATTAGATAATTAATGTACTAGCATGGTAAACAATTACATATATTGACACTTTAACAATAACATGGTTAACAGGGTTAACAGTTAACAACTGGGTTAATAATCTGTGTGGGAGACTATGAATAGGAATGAGTAGAGCTTAGTATATGATTGCCCTCTAGACATGGACTCTTTTTTTATTTATTTTTTTCTGTCAAGTTTTCTATTCAAAAGTCAAAAGTTCACTCGACGGAAATGAGAAATTGCAGAACAAAAAGAATATCCATTTTGTTTGGTTTTGTAATTATAGTCAAGGCTCGGAATTATATGGCGACCTCTTTTTTTTATCTTTTTTTATCCAATATCTTTTACAGGTCTCTTGAGGCTTTGAGTAACTGAAATCATCAAATCTGGTCTTACATAATCGAGAAATGCACAATATCAATCTCAGAATTCTGGGATGCCATTATCATCCAAGTTGCATACAAAGGCAAAGAAAGCAGTTTATGATATATACAATTATACCATTGAAAGCAATAACGATACAGTAAAATATTCCTATAACTGAAAAAGAAAATTAGTTTTAAAACTGACCGGGAAGGGGGGAAAAAATACATAAATAAATACATAGCAAACTCAATGTATAAATGTACACATTTTGAAAAGTGAGTGAATAATTGTTTTATGTCACAGCGGGAATCTTTCACCCATATGTGACAAAATACTCTGGGGGAAAAAACACATTTTGGAAAAAAAAGCTCGAAACAGAAAAAATGTAGGTTTTGATTAGGACTGTCAGATCATGCATCAACTCTTGCATCGATTTCAAATAGGCCTAAAAAACTCGACACAAAGATAAAGTATGATAAAAGTTGACTTACAGTACCCCCAGCCTTTCCTGGCTGCCAAAAACTGGAAGTAAAAAATCATCAATGTATATTTCAGCCAAGAAAAACTTTTGGTTCGCTGACAAGCGGAAAGAAGTCAATTTCAGAGCTGCTGAAGATCAGGCCTTAGTCAATTTGGGTTTGTCAAAGTTTGACAACTATTTGCACTAGGACTACTTATCACTGTGCTAATCCCTACAGAATATCCATGAGACGACAACACTTGCTCGGAGTTTTGCAATTCTGTTAACTTTTCCAAAGGAATTTCTGTTTCGTTAACATCGAAAGCATAGCTCATGAAAATGTAACATCAGGACAGCTTTGGAGAAACATTGACAAAACGCTCAAAAACATGATTACATTATTTCACTATGTTTGTATATATATCAAATTCATTATAAGCTTATATTTTTGGTCAAAAGAAATTACCCCCACTGGTCTTGCTGCTAAATGACCGGTTGAAAGTAGCCTGCAACATCAAAGAACTGTGTCACTTTTAGAAATAAACAATACAATGAACATCGACAATGGAAATAAGTCGAGATGGCAATGTCAAGAAAACGTCAAAACAATGCAAATGATGAAGATATATTTCAGCTATAATTTATTAAATATCCAATGCTATCTACAGCAATGAAAATGATTTAAATTCAAACTCAGACAGGACCAGTAATTTTTTAATGTCTCCCAAATCGTTTCATTAACCACAGAATTCTGTGAATGCAAAGTAAATTTGTCATCTTTGTGTCTACTAAGCATTCATGTCAATTAATTCTTAATGATTTGCACTTAATAGTCACTCTGGTATCTACCAACAGTATAGCACTTCCACAATTCATCTTTCAAAAAATATAAAAAAATATAAATTACCATACATAAAACACCAGTATCCATGAAGAGACTTGCTAGTGATTAATTCCATTGTAACTATGGTAACAATGGTTCAATTTCAACTTAGTAAAACTTACAAGCACAATGAAATATCAATGAATATCTGCTTCTTCGATATCATGGATCTCGATATATTTTACTACTCAAAAATATTCCAAATTCAAGCCAGACACCTGTTGTTAGGTGAGGACCTAGTTAACCAACATTTAAAAACAGATATATACATGTAATCAATAACAATAAGTAATTTAAATAGCACCTAGGATCTAGACTAACTACTCAATGGCACTGAACAGAACAAAAAATAATTTTAAAAATATATAAAAACGTCAAGGTTAATATTTATATAACATTTATCTAGCCCATTTTCAGGGTATTTCCTGAAAGGCCAAGATACAGAATCCCTTTTTGTGGATTACTATATTTTAGTGAATTATTGTTTTATAACCCAACGGGAATCTTTCACCCATTCATGATTTTAAACGTAATACCTATGGTATTGTTCTTCTGACTATTGAAAGACTCGCAACTTTCAAACCAAACATTAGATAAACTCTTCCATTTGTGCACATACAAGTGTTATCATAAATGTGATAATTAGGATACAAAAAATAACAACCGAATATTTTTAATACTCATTGCCATAAACTATATTTGAGATCTTCATGCTTCTAGGAAATAAAATGATGTTTTTTTGTACACCAAAACCAATGAGCTCCAACTGAGAGGGGGAAATGACTTGTTGGGACACAGAGCGTTGCCAAATTACTTTATAAAACAATATTCCCGCTTTGGTGAATGGTGTTTTTGTAAAACATATATTTTTTAAATCTAATCACCATAATCAATATTAGTTAATTAAAATACTATCCCTACAAAAACAAAACAAAGAATGCTGATTTATGAAACATAATTTATCTATTCAAATGATGAGTTGTTAACAACAACAAATACATTTTGACTTGCCTTTCAATGAACAACAATTAAGTTTACTATTATCGATATTAGCATCAGAACTGGGTTTTCATTGGTAACAGAAGGGATATGAATGCAATTCTGTAAAATAAGCATCCACCTATGCATGTATTCATTTTCTAAAGACTATTACCAAGTAGCTGGATGATTAAATTCATGCCTAAAACTAAAATAGACATCATTTTGATTAGAAGCATACAATATAATCTTTGGCTTAGCTAAAAGCAGTGCATCCAATATGCCAGTAGTAGCATACAATTTATCCTTTGGCCTAGCTAAAAGCAGCGTACCATGGCCTAGTAGTAGTACAGGCAGTGTACCACAGGGCCTAGTAGTGTACAGTTTATCCTTTGGCCTAGCCAAAAGTAGTTTACCATTTGGCCTATTACAGGCTATGTACCACTTGGCCTAGCCGTGTACAGTTTACTATTTGGCCTATTACAGGCAGTGTACCACCTGGCCTAGCAGTGTACAGTTTACTATTTGGCCTATTACAGGCAGTGTACCACCTGGCCTAGTTTACCTTTTGGCCTAGACAAAAGTAGTGTACCACTTGGCCTATTACAGGCAGTGTATCAGTTGGCCTAGTTACACAGACACCAAACAATAAACTGGAAAAGGATATCACTCAATGAATAGGATACTAGTTATCAGAAAGGAAAAAAACAGCTTACCCACGAGTTAATAAGTCAATAAAAGTACACATTATAGAACAGTTAGTGCTACACAAATGCCCCTAAATTTGTAGTTATGGTGGCCGTGATGGTTTATTAACATACATATCACATGTCAGAAGAGTGGAATTGATAACATAGATTGACAAACAAGGCGTTTAGCACTGTCTGACCTGGATATAGGGAAATTAAATGAATCGATTCTTACTTTCTCTACCCACATTCATAACTATTGAGTAATATATTATCACGAAAACATGATGAGATTATTTTGAGAAAATTCAATGAATTTTCGGAAGAAGAGTGTTCACAAACGTTTTACAGCTTAAATAACAACCTTGATTGATCTATCGATTTAAATAGATTTTGAATTTATTAATGTCCTTGAGGCTAAATATAAAGCATTAATAGAAACGACTGAAGTTAGTAAAGTCATAAATTAATTAGATAGCAATAAAATACCACCATTTTTAGCCCATAACATCATTATCATTAATTGATTTTTACATAACTGAAAACCAAATATATTACTATTTGGCTGAGATACTACTATGAAATTCAAATATATGGATTATATTAGGATATGATACATCTACATGCCAAGAGTAAACAATGATTGCATTAAACAAGTCTCCTGATAAAGTGGCAAATTCACTATTGAACTAATGAAAGGTATAAACATTACACACTACAGAGCTGTTTTGCAACCTAATTGCCCTGACACAATAGACCTATACATAATCTTCGTTAACATCTATAACCAAGGTAGTTACCAGTAATCATAGGGTAGGTTTGCAGTTTGTAGGACCTGTGCACTATACACGGAACTCGATACTGAAATATCTTCGAACTTATTTTAGCTATTGGGTGTATGTACTACAGTATGCACAATGTCTCACTTTCACAACACTACTGCTTGGTATTAATTAGTATTTCTACAGCAAAAAAAACAAGGATTTTATTAATAAATAACAATTCTGTTTAATATTTATTTAATAGAAAAATGTATTTAATTTTTTTTATTTAAATTTTTTATTTAAAAAAAATTGTCATGTGTAATATCCATGGTCTTCAAACTATATTTTCTTTTAGAAATGCTATGCAGAAAGAAAAAAGAAAAATCAGTCCCAAATTTACATTGCCCCCTTCTAATTGAATGCTGAACATGCACACCACTAACCCTAGTCTGGCTGCAAGGCAATCATTCTAAATCTGTACTCTACTTAATCTGAATGTGGCTTCATGAAGATGAAGATCAAAAAATAATTTTCAGAAATCATATATCTCGCTTTCTCAGTCTCTCTGGCTTTGACCGACTTTTTCCCTGGGGATCGACACTTTCCCTTTAACATATTTACATGGTCTTGTTTTTCCTAACGACAAGTTGCATTCGATAAGCTGTTTAGGTTAAACGTTCACAGCTGTCACATCCAGCAGCAATTGTGAATAATGAAGAAAATTAGTCTAATAGAATGTTTTTGTTTTTAATTTTTTTTAAATTTTATTAAAAGGTACCTATGTGATCTCTGCCATTATTGGCATCATGTATACGGATGATGAGGTATCCAGGTATGACAACAGACAAGCCCAGACTGCATGCCAAAAGCAACGTACAGGGTAAATACATCAACCATTGGACAAATAAATCAGTGGATTTCCACAGAAAATTGCCATGCCACTGGGTATCCTGGTACCAACAGCAGCACTGGGTGGATAATATGTGGTTAAACCCACACTGACACAATACGAAACAATTGACAGAGCACTTTCAGACGAAACACATCAAAGACCGATGTTAATAATAAACTGTGGAAATCAATCATCCGCCATTGCTAAACGAGTACTCATGGCCGAATTATACACACAATTTTTTTTATGAGTAATTTCAAACTGGGCAAACATTAAACATGTCCGAGTTGATTCAGCCAGAGGGGAGACAAGCTCCATACACGGAAGGTTAGACAATACAAATCTGCAGAGATTGAGAATATTAATAATGCTACGCATACCAATGAAGTCGTACAGGCAGTTTAAATGCAGCCATGTTGCACGCCATCAGTAATCACTGTCATAGATATAGATAGGCGGATTGAGAAGACAAACAGTTTGGACTTTCAGAGACAAAGAGAGGTCAGCCGATGCATCACTGGACGATTAGGGGGGACCCAAGCTGGTCATTTGTGCCACATGGACATGTTAGAGTAATATTTGAAGGCCTGGGGGAGGGAGGTAGGGAGGGAGGAGGGAGGTAGGGAGGGAGGGGGGAGAAAGAGAGAGAGAGGGAGAGAGAGAGAGAGAATGAATTAACTAATTAATGCTTTAGGTCACAGCGGGAATATTTCACCCATGCTGACTACAATGTTACCTTACAATACAATCACTAATTATACATGCAAGAAAGTAAAATAATCATGAAAAACCATGCCAAAATGTTAAAGAGTAAAATGTAGAACTTAGATAAAGACAATAATGTTAAGACAATCTAGAGTAGACAATCTACATGGTAAGAGAGAAAGAGAGATGTGGGGAGATAACAGAGAGAAAAAAGAAACATATTAAATTCGGGAAGGAGGAAGAGAGCAAGGATAGACTTGGCCAAGGCAACAACTGCCAAGCAAACCAGAGCGAAACCATTTCCCTGGGGGTCTGAGACCCACTTTTTTTCTGTGACGAAATAATTTGGCGCCCGATGAGTCCCTGCCTCTCCTGAGCGACTTCCCGTAATCAAGATCTACACGTTTAATCACCCATCACTGAGCCGAGTGCGGTTCAGAGCACTGTACAAACTCTGGAAATGTCTCCTATATTGCACATTACGTGAGCGGCTTCTTCGTATATGCACTCAACAAGCGCAATGCCAGCACCAAAGTCCGTCTCAACGACGCATTATCGCTGTAGGGGGAGCTTATTGTCTGTCAGGCCTGGTTACGTGGATTCGTAGATCCCCTTGCATTCTGTTAAAACACAAACACCTCATCACGGAAGCTGCACTATCAGCTACTGGTTGGAATTAGGGATAATTGGTAACATGGAAAATACAATGAACGCGATCTGTTCCGTTTTTTAAAAAAAAAGTAAGTTCATTATCACACCAGCCTGACCAGGTTTTCGTTCGAAGGTTAACATGGTTCGTTAAGTCTTTTGACATCCATTATTTGGCAGAAAACTAGTCCAAAGATTCCAAAAAGGAATAGCAATGGTGTTGATACACGATACATTTATATGAATCTCGACAAAAAAAAATGCATAAACGGTGAATGGTTTGTGTATTTTTAAATACTAAATTCTAAAGTTTGTCTGAAATAAATTAAGACTAATAACAACAGGCTGCACGAATATCAACAACTTTAAAGAATGATGATGATGATGTAATTGATTAGATTTCAACAGTTCATTCTACATCAATTACTGTTTCTCATTGCTCATGTATTGGTGGTTAAAACATTATTTAATGTACACAAAATTCAATTGAAATAAAACTGGCTGCATTATTTCCAAATAATACAAATAACTATAAACAGATGACAAATTGAGAACAATGCTGCAAACAAATTAAGAATCATTGGAGCCAAACACTTGCTGTTGCAGTAAACTGCATAACACTGGCATGGTTACTGTGTGGTGGATAATTCGAAAATAATAACCAGTTAATTCTAACCTAATCATTGCACTAAATTCCCTACACAGTTGTGGAGATGAGAGCAATTTGATCAGAATACTCTTCAACATCTGGCACTATTCATCAGTACTGCATTCAGAACAAATGCAACTGCTGGAAATTTCATGGAATCGACTTGTGAATTATTCACATATACATCGCTTCTTCGCACGTTGCTTCTTCACACATTGCTGCAGTAGACAAAAAAAATGGTGGTTACGGACATTAAAGAAGAAGCACAGTCTTGCTTAGCCATGTATTCACCACACGTGTCTGGTGGTCGGTCACCTCAGAGAACTATACCTTTAATTTTGCATGAGTAGTCACAGCCTGGAGGTGATTTGCTCAAGACTTTTAAAGGGGCTCAGCACTTCCATGATGACATTACCTGCAGAAAATTACATGACAAGCTTTTTATTTAACATTCGAGGTTTATGTAATACATTAACCCCAATGGTTACCAGAGTAATGTTTATCAATACCTTAATATGGACATTGATGAAAAAGTAGACTTTCTCGACTTTTAATGATTATTCCACGAATAAAGTCACAGGATTTAGTACAAACTGAGGAGGCAACCCCAATCTAAACATGGCATTGCCAAATCAAATTGCAGACGAAAGGAACTGCCGTATTTGAAAAACGTGTTCCTAGGTTACCATTTTTTGCACAATAGGCCACGCCCTGTACTTCCTTCCTCGGCTGTTCTGCACTGTGCTTTCTTAGACAGTGTGTTATTAGCAATATTTTTTCAAACAGAACATCGATCAAATTTCAATAAGTGCAATCTGATTACCAATTACCTCTCATTACAGGGAAATTAGTCCGGGGCAAATATCTCGCTTTCGGGAAGATCCTCAATATTTTTCAATTACACTTGCAATTAAAGCTTTTACTTGATGGAGCGCCTGCGCATGCATTGGGCCCACGATTGATTCGCTGACTGCGATAATAAACATCTTCAGAAAAGCCTGATTTTCATCGCCATTGAAATCCGTCCTGACTTTCGGTGGCACCGTGAGAAATGGGACGAAAATTATTTCGGCTTCGACTGCCGAATCCCGAAAGGCTTGGTTCCGATCTGCTGCACAAAGCAGGCCATCAATCATGGTACGGTAGCAGGCACAGAGAGAGAGAAAGAGAGTTGCATCTGCACATGACAAACAAAGGAAATGAAGGGCAACCAGTAAATTTCCGCAGACACCTGGTAACAAGATACATGCGCCCATCTCCTGCCCGTGACAAGTCTCCCGCAGAATGGTGAAATTACTGGTGTTTATAAAACATCCAACACTCAATAACAGGCTACACTTCACACGACTCCCTGAAAAATTTATGATCTGTTTCATTTCACGCAATGCCGAGGTTGGAAGCGTCGCTAGCTCTTAGGATGGGCCCGACGTGTCAGATTTCTCAAAATGAGGCGGTATTCAATAAAGGTATCGCCGCTTAGCCATCTTCGAGGTGCTGGCGATTATGGGGATGACATGGGGCATTGTGTATTTGCTCATCCAGTGGTTTAGAATTCACTATGAAAGTATCAAAAGTTCAAATCCTAATTTACATTTCATCTCTGGCAAATACAGTAAAAGCTAGGAGTGAGTCAAGGATTTGTTGCTTGATGTCGCAGCAGGAATGTTTCACTGATATGTGACGACTCTAAAACAGAACAAAGTTACTACGTTCATAAAGTTAGCATCATTGTAGGATCTTGAAAATAATTAAAGGACTTGTGCAAGACCATACAAATTTGAGTCGGTCGTGGACAACAACTGGCCGAGGTGCTTCTGTCTGGTTTACCTCCAGTATACTGACAGGAACTAGATTCTGGTAGTCTAATAATGATCAGAAACTGACACTAACAGTGTCTGTCTCGATCAGTCGCTATATCAGACCAATCCTCCTATGATAAACCCACTGCAAATCTCCAAGAAAAGTCTACTACAAGGAGTGGATGAGCAACATTTATGCTGGTGTTATTACAATCGCATTTGATGGACATTCATGATGACATCCAATGAACATTCATTAAAGGGCCCTATTGAAATTTACTTCACCCCAATATAGGTTGGTTTGGGATTTATATCCACTTTCGAGATTCCTTTACTCATATCATGGCTGGCATATTTTGTATGTACATACCCTGCTTGAACTTGCTGACGGAATACCCTGCCTCAGAACCGAGTTACCCCCCTCACACACACTCCTAATGACACATTAGGTTGTCAAAAATAGTGCTACATGAAAGGGGCTTCCTATAAATTAAACATATTACGCCAAATATAATTTCGCATCGTGGGTGAGTGAGTGAATTATTGTATTACGGCACAGCGGGAATCTTTCACCCATAGGTGACTCAAATCGTGGGAAATTAATTTGGTTGGCAGGATATCGAAAAACAAATCCTATTTTAATTGTAGCCTGATCTAGTTCATTTGTAGGTGCAGTACCATGGGATGCTTCCGTCCTGGATTTAAGTAATTCTTGCAATCTAATTATCATGGCAAGAAAACATTATACTGAAATTAACTTTCCTGGGTATCTCTGACCGGAATTCTAGTTTTAGGCAAGCTCCTACCAGGAATAATTATATAAAACACAAACCAATTTAACTCGCCTTTAATTGTAGTTATAGCTTGCAACAGCTTTGTTAGACATCCAAGTTTGGCTGAGGTAGGCTTGGAGTGCAGATTTTGATTGCCGATTAATAAACGTGAATAAACAATTGATATTTCAGGAAGGAATTAGAAAGATTAATATACATGTATATTGATTATCATATTAATGACTACATTGTTTACATCTCAGAATAAAAAAATAATTCATTTTACGTGATGTTTATGAATAGTTGAGTCTGGTCATGCCAATATATTGACAGAAATACAATATGTTTTGAAGGTGCCAGTTACTTTACAGAAAACTATTTCTATGAAGACAATTTCTATCATAAAAGTATTGACATATTTCATGTAATACATGCAAAATTTGTCCATGCAAGCGAGGTCAATTTAAACTTAATCGAAAATACCCAAGGACATTGCTATCTATAAATAGAACAATATTCAAATGCGTATAATGAAACAACTATCAATGTCATCATGACAAATTGATACAAAATTGAAAAGCAATCCCTTTCTAAGCAGCCCAAAATGTGATGGTATTAATACATGTTCAAGAGAAAATTACGTGTCCCATTTCAACATTAAATTGTTTAAATAAACAATGATGAATCTTGAAATTACAGTACGTTCATTGCTCAAACAGGTTCCACCAAATACCAGCACATCCCTCTCGACTTTCAGTGAATCAATAACTGTTAGTATTTAATTTAATTCACCATCATATCCTACCAGAAAAACCCGAAAATATAATTGGGATTTATGTCAGGAAATAGTCAAACCAAATTTATATGAAGTTTTGAGTGTAGTTTTCACAAATACAAAGCCAAATGGAAGTGATTGATCGTTGGCAATATTTTGCTAATTGATGACTGTTGGTTTCCCTGATCTAATCCGCACATCTCTCATACACACGCACGACCGTAATCATACGGATGACCCCAGCCCCCACACACGAGTACGATTTCCAAGGTCAACCACAAACTCTAATTCATTATTCAAACCTCATTTGCAAGGACTCTTTCTTTTTTCCCCCCTTCCGCTTTTCTCTCATTTTTTTTCAAAGCATATTTTCAACAGTATGGCAGCCCAAAGCGGCGATCTATTCTTTGAGGTTTGAAAGTGCAATTAGCTTCAATTAAATACCCACTGTGGAGATACAGAGATCTGATAAATGTTACCCCACCTGTGCAAACGTAGTACAAATCAACCATCAAGTTTCCTTTTCCCTTAATATCGTGTGATCAATCAACAAGCAGATATTGTGGTGCACACAAGCCATGACCATAAGCACTAGTATTTCCTAGTGCTTTGTCTGTATTTCATACACCACGGTGATAGGAGAGGCTCAAAGATGAAAGTCAGTGGTCCCTTTGGTATTTCTAAAATAGACAACAATCAACAAGAAGATGTAAACATCCTCTTTAAAAAAACGTAATTATATTTTTTCAAAAACAGAATAGATAATGGCAAATTAGAAAAAAAATATTCAAATGGAATCCAATGTCAAAAACACGTTAACATCACCACACACTCGCAGAGACACTGTCCGACTCAAACAAGAACAGGATAAGGTCAATTTTCATGATGGCCGAAGATGCGATATGTTGACTTGCGACATTCTCAGGAGCTAAAACTCTACCAGAACACTCCCATAACCTACAACACTATCAGGGCCTATAACACTCCCATGTCCATACAGTAGGGTGTCAGAGTATCATACAGAATGTGGTGATTTCCCAGGTTCGCCCAGAAGAAACCCTCCCCCGGTATGTGTCCCCCGATGACCCATCGCACATACTAATGTCGCCATTATCAGAAGACGCCAACTCTCTGGGGACCTCTGGCCCCGAGAACAATCTCCATCCAGCAACACACCATCGTCTACACAATCAAAGTGCCTGCTCGACCAATCAGAGATTCCTCCATAGGTGGCCATTTATATTTTGGATATTTTGACAGATTCCTAGTCTTTTACCGCTAGCAAATTGCGCACCAGCTGGTGAAAAACTTGATCACGAGACTCGATCACACCAGCTGGTCATTAACTCAATCAAAAGACTCCATCACACCAGCTGATCATTCACTTGCTCACAAGACTCGATCACACCAGCTGGTGATTATCTCGGTCACAAGACTCCATCACACCAGCTGATCATTCACTTGATCACAAGACTCAATCACACGGTGATTATCTCGGTCACAAGACTCGATCACACCAGCTGGTGATTATCTTGATCACAAGACTCGTTCACACCAGCTGGTCATTAACTTGATCACAAGACTCATCACACCAGCTGGTGATTAACTCAATCACAAGACTCGATCACACCAGCGACTGGGTCCACTCGATGACCGTTGTTTGTGTGGGCAAAAATGGCTCCCAACCTTTGTTGTGATCCAACACTTATTAGTTCCTCGTACCAATATATCCAAGAGCCAGAACAGTTCTCAAATACCAGAGATGTTATAAAATACTAGAGATGTTCTCAAATACCAGAGAACATCAAATAACAAGATCAGTTCTCAAATTACAATAGAGCAGTATTCCGCAATGCCAGAACAATTCTCACATACTACAGCAGTTCTAACTTAGAATAGTTGTAAAATACCAGAGTAGTTCTCACATACCATAGCAGTTCTCACATACCAGAGCTGTTCTCACATACCATAGTAGTTCTCAAATACCAGAGTAGTTCTCATATAGCAGTTCACATACAAGAGTAGTTCTACCTTCTACTGTAGCAGTTCTCACAAAGGGCCGATGCACAATGCCATAAAAGTTCTCAAACACCAGATCTACAATACCAGCAAACTTGTCCATTACTCACATACCATAGCAGTTGTCACATTCATGTCACAGTTCTCACATACCATAGCAGTTCTCATATCCCATAGCAATTCAGACATATCAGAGTAGTTCTCATATACCACAGCAGTTCTCACATACCAGAGTACCTCTCCAATACCACAACAGATCTCACACATGGGAGCAGGTCTTATTTAATTTACCACTCGGGTCGTGGAGCTGGACGGTTGCTATTGCCCTCTTGAGAATCACAGTCTGGGCAATTGCTAATTTATATTAATTATTAATTAGGTGAACTAACCTCTGTTTTTAATACTTCATTACGAAATTAGTCGTCAGTGTGGTGCATACGCTAATTTATCTTGATTATGTATCGTAATTGCACAGAGGAATAAGTAGATGTTTTGCTCACAAGAGTCACTGCCAGCTTCATACAAAATGAAATTATATAGCATCCAAAATAAATAAAAGGGTTCTGTAGATCACTTGACCGATATTTCAAAAACATTATTTGCACAAAAAAATTATGATATCTATATTTGGTGAACATATTGGCATTGATGATATATACTATGGACAAATAAATACTTTGGTCAGATCTGAAAGTAGGAACAAGGCCAATGTCCCAAAACAGAATTTACTTTAACACAAAAATATCGTATATATTTAGTGATGATGTCTGTTATTGGTGGAAATTAAATGTCAGAATTAAAGCTGCCGTGGTTTATATCTAACAATGAAAATATCATAATCGTATTTTAAAATCGATTCCAAAATTATTTGCACAAATGTTGGTACAATAATTATGGAAAAGATATAGAGGATATTAAACTGTGTTCTATTTCATGTCAACTTTATGTCCCCAGTGTAATGATTTATATTGCACGAGTTTTAGCGAGTGCAAATATAAATCATTTCACCAGGGACATAAAGTTGATATGAAATAGAACACAGTTTAAATCTTATTTATTGCCCCAGATGTATTTTAAGTGTAGATTCTTTCTAAAACGAAAAACGTTGATACATTTTCTCAAGTGACACACGCAGAATAGTACAGTATCGTGTTTGCAGCTGGGTTAATTGCTACAGTCTTAATGATATAAATCCACCACAATAAAAGTAGTTATGTTAAATGTGTTGATTATTGTATGCAAAGAATAGGAAAACCAACTTTAAGAACAATAATAATTGTCGAGTATCAAAAAGGAAAACAAACTACTGTGTAATATCCTGCAATTGTTCTTTAATAAATTAACGTAATCAGTCTCGCGTACTGTGTGAGCGGGGTGGTCGGGACACCTGCCACGAACAGTAGTCTAGAGTAGGCTCGGAAACGAACGAAGTCAACGAACACATTATGTAGGCCTGACCAATATTAGTTACTAACTCATAGACTTAATAGGTGTCCAGGGTTTTTAGAATGTTCACTACTCGTCCTGTCAGGATCATTGATGTTTATAGGCGATAGCACCAACATAAAATGGTGGATCATGAACAAACAGGATCTTGAACCACATGTCTTCAAAAAAACTTGAAGTACCCAAATGAGTAGTATTGATATGACCTTGACTTTAGAAAGAGGCAGGCTGAAACCCATCAAAGAAAAAATAACAAAATGTGTCATTGAACAACAAAAAACACTCTCAATACAAATACTTGTTAGGTGGAGCTCACAAAAATGAATAGTATCAATACGACCTAGATTTGTGAATGAGACACTGAAAATCAAACCAGAAGAAAAAAAGATGACTGTCCTTGAAAAAAATAATTGATCTTAAAGCAAATCAGTATTAATATTTTTTTAAACTGGAAACCAAATGAATAATATTGATTTGAACAAACCTAATTAAAAACAGAGCTATAGGTTCTGTAGATCACTTGGCAATTATGCCTACTTGATTCCTATGTCGTAATGATAATATCCAATATACTAGCTAATCTGATCAATCAACAATATGTCTAAATGTGGTAAAAATTTGTAAAGCATTAATTGATATCAAATGGACTCTTTATTTGAAAGAAATAAAATAAAAAAACTTTTTAATTGGGGCTTAGAGCCGTTTCCAAGATCTTACATCATGGGAATAAAGGCATACAATCACGGGTTTGTTTACATATTTCATGGTCAAACGTATTTTTACATGAAAGTATGTACATTTGATGTTTCTACACAAGTATATTGGGTAACAAGCTACATTGTCCGCATATCCCACTGGTTTTCACAATTATCATATTATATCATTTTTTAATATTTATAGTTTTGTAGCTTTATTGGTACCAGTAGTCATGAAATGTTATTTTGACTGTGTAGGTTGATTATAGTTATCCCCCTTGGCCTATTAGACTGTAGAAAATTGAGATATTACAGTACATTACCAACATATTTTTCGGGTTTTATCGGAAATGTAAACTGCAATGGAATTTTACCGATCCTACAGCGGTGAAAAGATATTTGAAGGAACAAAGGCGATTATATGTATGATAAGTCATTTACTTTGCATTTTAAACTCCAATTCGGTCCTAAACGATGACTTAATCTGTAATTGTATGCCTTTGGTCGGGACATTTTTTTAAAATGTCAATCTAAAAAGGGAGACAACTCACGCATGCAAGCCGGAAGTCTGCCGTCAGGGTGGTCACGTGTCTGGTGGTTCCACCTGTAGTCGGTCTTCTCGCCGCACTCGTAGATAGGCAGAGGCTGGTTGGAGAAGACGAGGTCGTCGCGACATTTCACTGTGCACTGGGTCAGGTCAGCGGTCGTGGTGCATCTCGGCAGCACGCCGTATGACCTCTTAAGGGCAGGGCACACTGCAGCAAGAGCAACGGGGCGTACAAGCCAGTTTACATTATCAAATTTTATTTGACAAACACGACTTTGACAACCTTTTGATTTGACAAACACGACTTTGACAACATTTTAATTGGACACTAAATGTCCAAAACTATTCACTTGTATTTGACAAACACGACTTTGACAACCTTTCTGCAATTCCAAACTATCGTTTGGTTTGCAAACTGAGTATTTTGAGCTGAAATTCCTGGCAGTATTATAATGAGGTAATCAGACAATTGCCGTATATTGTGAAAGTTTGTCAAACTTATGGGTACTACACGGAAGATTGGAAGAGTGTCCCGCGTGTTACACACGACAGCCGTAACATCTAGACATAGATCAGTTATGAAGTATATCTCACGTGTAAGAATGCTTCCTCTTTAATTACTTTATCAAACTATTGGTGTACATTGTAGACTATAATGTATGTACGTACCTCTACACTGCTCGGGGTTGCATAGTCCGCTCTCGGCGTCCTTGCCTTCGCATTGTCTTCCTCCTACTTCCGGTGGAGGGTTGTCACATTGCCTCGTTCTGGTTTTCCTTCCGCCTCCACACTTCCGGTTACACAACGACCACTTGGACCACGAACTCCACTCGCCGTCCACTTGAAGTATCCAATGCGCATGTCAACAGACAGGCAGACGTTTATGCTATAACCTTTATATTTGTGTTAACTCGTGTTTAGGCTCTGTAGGCCTACATGCATGTATGTGAGTACAATTGAATACATGCAATATTGTGGAAATGTAAATTCGATAGATTCGTATACGACTATTATTTTAAAGGAATGCCACGACATTGACCGACGAGTTGGCTACACGCTTCAAGACAATTAAATCAATCGTGAATTGCATACTTCGAGAAGCACGTATGTATTGCGTGGTTCATGAAATAATGAAATCTTACTGCAAAATGCCAACCTATTTTTACTTCACAGAGATCGCCTTTAAATCCACTCTGACACTGACACGTGTAGTTGAGAGCAGAACTGACACAGGTGGCGCCATCTTGGCACATGTTGTCGAGGCAGTGGTCTGGAGGAACGTCGCAGTTGTCCCCCGTGAATCCGCCATGACACTTGCATCTATGGCCGCCAATCTCGTCCACACATTGGTGCTCGCCACACGGTTTGGAATCACAGTCGTCGTGATCTGGAGAAGTGAGAAATGTGTTGTTTTGTTGTTGTTGTTGTTGTTTTGTTTTTTGGGATGGGGGGAGGGGGGGGGGGGTAGATATGAGAATAGTGTATAGTGAATTAAGTGAATATTCTGACGTAATGGTACCGGCTGTATTATTCACGGGTCAGTGCGTTCAGTGTAAACAATACATATTGTAAACTGTTTAACACCAATGTCATCGGTGATGAATACCACTTTTCTCAAAAGCTCATATTTAAGAAACCTAGGACAATTGTACACCCCTAAAAAGTACCATAAAATGTAGCAAGGTACAAGCAGGGCATATATGCGCACAACTCATGCAAGCTGTGATATAAGTAACATACTCTTGAAATCTGATTTATTAAACAAATCAAACTTACTAACCGAATTTACAACTATACATCAGCTTCACTCGGGCCACTAGAGTTGTGAATCTACAGATAAGCTACTCGACCTTTCAATATAGTAGTTACTGTATAGTTGTATATACTTGTATTTGACTAATGCCTACCCATTCGGAGCGACATCACGTGACCACATAATGCGAAGATCTCTCGAAATATGCTATCAATTTGTACAAATAAATCCAAACACTCTCAGTGTCATGCATTTAAATATTACACATAGAATAGACAATCAAAGAGAATATTTTTATCAGAAATTATGTAAAATTCTGTTTCTTAAATGTAAAATTTGCCACTATTTCTTGTTTTAAGTTAATATTGTAAAATGCATTTTGATTTGCATAGCCATCTCATTCCCGAGATTCCGCGAAGTTGTTACGATTCATTCTTAAGGTGTCCAAGCGTATAATCTGTAGTCATGTGATATCGCTCGGTCGAGCCGACCGATGCTCACCGTCACATTCACTAGGGGAGACAATCCGCCCAACTGACATGTTAATAGTCATGATGCTGTGCGGTACCTTCGCTCGGCATCTTTGAGAGAGAGTACCAAGTTGAACGCCCGTGAATTCTCCGGCATCCAGCATGGAGTATGTTAGAGCTGTCCAAACAAAACACAATGCCAATAGATCGTAATACAGAACAACAAGCCGCCATAGATGAAGTCATACATCAGAAACAATAAAACATCGTAATATGTAAGTATTTCAGAAGTGGGGTTTTCCTAAGTTGGCATAACTTGTACCCAATCCTTTTCTGTTGTGAATAAAATATGTTTACACTAACATATGAGTGGTCATGTATTACTGAATATATTATACGAGTTGGAAAAACTGATATTATGCGAGGCTTTGTCGAGCATAATATATAAAAAAAATTGCCAGCGAATTTAATAAATTCAGTAATATATGAACATGAATGTGAAATTCTATTTATTACATCACTGTAGAAAATATTGTAATATCGATTTTCAGGCAAACACTAGGCAAATGTCTTGCTAACTGGGTGAAATCACGCAAACAAAATATATTTCCAAGTAAATGTATAAATATTAATAAATGTGTTTGCATAGTTAATTGATGAAATATTTTAACTTTATATTCAACAAATTAAGTCCCAAGAAATAGCTCTAAATACGGTCCAAAAAGACTTTGATATCGCGTATGAATGCAATGATAAAAATCCATTGTGTTATTACACTAGTGAACATATTTATATTTATGGGTTTATTGCACTCCCAAACTCCTATGTTATGTGATAAATAACGATATACAACGTCATTACAACGTCATTACAACGTTCAGTTAGTGTTACGTCATATTAGTAACATTCACTTGTAACGTTGTAATAACGTTTATAACGTCGTTTATAACGTTATGTGTTTGCTGTGATGGTTGGTGGATGAATGGATGGATATATATAGATAGATAGATAGATACTAGTAGATAGGTAGCTA
>JAUTBT010084159.1:0-12521 GCA_032361225.1 Lepetodrilus schrolli | reverse complement strand
TTGAATAGATGGCTATATCTGGGGGAATTGCGGGACTATTCGAGTGTGTTTTAGAAGTAAGTATCGAAATAGAAAGATATATACATTATTACCCCCAGTCAATGGATCAATGGCACTCATTTCACCTTCTCAACTCAATGGGATCATACAACCTAATCTCCCCATCAACCTACTGGGTACCCATTCACAGCCCAGCTGAACTGCAAACTTGTGTGTCTAAGGATTTTGCTCAAGAGTGATATGTGATGACATGAACTAGGTTCGAAACCGGGACCTCCGAGTTACGAGTAGGAATCTAGACTAATCTAAACACCAACACTAATAATTGTGTACATTGCTCTTGGGTCCTATAGATATTTATCCAGATGTTTTTCTGTATGTGGAAACATGTTGATGTATACAAATAGCTATAGTCTATGAAATAACGACAAGTAAAAACAAGTCTCTTAAACGATTTTGACAAACACCAATGCCATAAACATGTTATTTCCATAGTTACAATTTCATGCTCAAGCTTTTTATATGATGATATGTAAACAAAACTGAGTTGAGAATGAAATCATTCTAAAACAAAAGTTCCATAATCTTGAGGCCAGCTAATAATAAATACATACTGAAAAAATACAAATTACAATGTCAGATCGACATAGCTTCCATAACAGTGTTTGATTTATCAATCGATGTCTGCGGATGCCGTGACTGTTAAAAAAACAACTTGAATGTGTTGACGCGGGAATCTATGAAAACCATGTTCAGTGTATTGGTTTGTGTTCAAACCTGTTTATTGCTAAATCAGTGCATTTGATCAATACTTGCGTAATCGGAGTGTATATATCAAACCTGAGTTGAGTAAATAATAACAGTTTGAGACGATTTATAAAAGGATAATTTTTAAAGAATCATTCCACAAGTAAGTAAATCAAGTAAATTACAAATATATTAATTGTCAAACATTTAAAATACTTTTAAAAAAATAATTAATAATAATAGGTACTAATAATGCGCCAAATCCACCCCCTAAGGCATGTTAAAAGTGCCACATTATTAGAATTATTAGAATAGAAGGTTAAACCAGTTTTCAAGATTCTTTCACTTATATCACAGCTTCTCAGTTTAGGGCAGGAGTAAACCCGCAACATGAATGTTGCAGTAAACCTGCAAGCACCAGCTGGTATTGACAGACTCAAGGATTGCAATTCTCAAATGACTCAATATATATTGCATCAAATACAGATAATCTCCACAGGGCTAGAAATTAAGAAAATAATACGGGGCTCATTCTCCATAGGTCCAATGGTAATGGTGGACAAATCAGTAATTTGTAGGGGTTCCCACACATACCTTTAACATATCAAATGACCCCAGGACCCCCTTTAAATTCGAAAACTGCTTCACAACAGTTAAGCATATGTAGCAACAGTATTCAATATTGATGCTGGTCCGTTATGTCTGTACAAAAAGAAAAGCATAGACTTTCTGATAATCAATAGATCAGTACTATGGTAAAGGAGATTTTATATTTCATTGGACAAATTGAAATGACCTTCACAACCACGATTAAAATACAAATATTGAACATCAGAATAAACCTGTCTACTATATTCCTACTCCATAAACAAAGAGCGAACAATACTCTCTTCGATTTGTCTTTAAATACCTTGACCCGAAAGACCTTGCCAGCAACAACATTTGGAATAAAAAACATCTGCAGACACGGATTTTTCAAAACAACATATTACGTCACAACCTATCTCCTGCGTCTGTCAAGAAAGGATGTTCTTGGAAGATGCTGCTGCCAGTGACCAGCAGAGTTCTGTAATTCTGCGATTGTCTGCATATGACATGAGGTGAAGTCTGGAAGCTGTTGTGCAAGATAGGAGGGCATTGGCACCAAGGAAAAGAAGGACTGAGACCTGAGAGAGAGAGCTAGGCAGTATGAGGAAACGTCTAGACAGAATGTAATTCTATGCATTACCACTTACTAGTCATTCTAATGCTCAGGGCTTGTAGGGCTGACCCTGGCACCTGTACTGGGCGAAGAAGGTGTGGTGGTGTATTGGACATCTTGGTGGAAACTTCATGTGTTTTTTTAATTTATTTATTTTTATATATTTATCTTTTACTTATTTTATCTTATCTTATTTTTTATTTCATTTTTATTTTATTTTAATAATTATGATTTTTTTTTTAAAAAAGAATATTTTGCTTATCTTAATTTTTATTTTTATTTTAATTTTTAAATCCTCTCCTCTCCTCTCCTTTACTCAATTTTATTTATATTTATTTACTTTAATTTATATATTTTGAGAATAATGCAAATGCTTAACAAACAAATGACACACTACACATTGAGGATGATTATAGATGTAAATGCAGCATACTAACAACAACAAAATACTACAAGAAAGTATATCTTATGTTTAGCTAATTCTAAGCCTTGTATTTGTATCACTTATTGTAATTTGTATTGGACATCTTGGTGGAAACTTCATTTACATGGAAACTGGCGTTCTATTTTCTGTTTAAAAAGTTCTTTCAAGAAAACATCCTGGTAGCAAGAATTACCATATTACTAATAAGCCTGGATTGTGCAAAAGGTATTTGTCAGTTGGCCTGAATCCTATGAATACATGTACAATTAATAGTGATTGTAATTATAGCGCACACATTCTCATAGTACTTTCAGGTAATCATATTTTATTCTCTCTCTCTCTCTATCTCTCTCTCTCTCTCTCTCTCTCAATACAGGTAGTACCGAGTGAGTGCTGTACCGCCATTATCACATATGTGATGTTATAGTGCTGTATCGGTGTTGTCACATGTGACGTGATAGTGCTGTATTGGTATTGTCACATACGTGACGTGATAGTGCTATCCAGTGACAATCCGTGACACAAATACCAGTCTGTCCACATTGGAAACTCAGACTCTTCTTTGTTTGTTTTGTTTGGATGTTTTTTTAAATTGGGATTTGGAACTGCTAACTCATGTTTGTGGAATTCATCTAGGGCTGGTATTTCACAAGCTAGTTATTAAAAGGCAAGTCCACCGTAGCAGGATATTGACCATACGTGGAAAGAATGAGTGAGTGAAAACGGAGTTACTGTAATTACCCTAATAATTCGAACATATAAATTAACACCAATCTGTGCTAGTGTATTGAAAACATACATTCAATTAAAAATAGCATTATTATATTAACAAAAAAAATCCGTTGTTGTTCATCATTTAAAAAGTATGTTGAACAGTTCATGTTTCTATATGATCCATGAACCAGCCGAGCTCGTACATGCTTCACTTTAACCTGAGCGGTCAGCTGTGCAATGCACGGGACCATTTGTCACCATGTATGCATAGGATGTCATATCCCAGCGGTTGGTTAAAAATGCACATTGCTAAATTTTAAAAGCAGTAAACAGGAATGGCTATTAAAACTGTTCATCGGTTGTTTAATATTTCCTAATTGCTTTTTAAAGTTCAGGATTTACCAACCTGCAATATTCTACAGAATTTAGTTCATTTTAAACATATATTCAAAAAGCAACAATTTCTTATGGTTTCATATTGAATGACGACGGTAAATTCAAATGAAAACATAAAAATAATAATAGTGCAATACTTCATTTTTTTCCATTTCTGACAACAAATAAACATGAAAGATCCATGAAATAACTGTCTGACATACAAAAACAGCTTATGTCATGGTCATAAAGGTGAGAAATAAAACACAGTGTATATCTTGAGACTATACAGACAATTAATCAAACAGACTACCCAGAGACTGTAAACTATCCAGACTAGACCAGTCTACCTGCAGACAGTAGACAGAACACCCCAACTGAAAAGGCAGACTTCCTGCAGACAGTAAACAAACTACCCAGACAGACAACTGCAGACAGAAATGGCGTATTGGCCCAAAGAAGTCAAATTACGACTCCCAGTCATAGTTTACCCACCTGGCCCCCCTTCCACAGAACAATTGTAGTGCTAATTATAACTCATTAGCAACTCCATGCTAAGGACAGGAGTTAGGACTCTCGTAGTGCTACGACTCTCGTGGTGCTACGATTGTTCTTATTGAAGTTTAGAGCTGCTTTCAAAACTACCTTACCATTCAATCCGAGCAAAGGTTTTAACTAAACATTCTGAGTAAGTGAGTGAATTATTGTTTTACATCACAGCAGGAATCTTTCACCTACATGCAACAATTTACACATTGTGACATAAACACTGGTCAGCGACACTAACAGAGACACTACCATTGAATTTGTGCAAACATTCAATTTTAAACAACATCTTCGAAAGTCGATTCTTTGCATTCTCTTCCTATTTGCAATACATTCTGTCACAGGTTACTTTTATTACAATATCGAAGACTTTCAGATAGATGTGGGCGGATGAAATGCGACGACAAATCAATTCTTTACACTGCAACGTAGACAGAGTGGGCAGCTGTAGAATTGTGCTGCAAAGAGCAAGCACACCATCTGCCTTGAATTTTACTTCATTCCAGTCCCTGTACCTAAATTGAGCAATCAAAATTCACAACCATAAATATCTTAAAACCTCCTTTCAGAAAATAAAATAAAATATTTTATCTACAGACAATCACCATCTTGTACGCCATCATCAGTGTGTCTATCATAGCCGACCAAAATGCCAGGAAAACAACATCCTATCAAAAGACTATAATAATCTTAAATAATTGTTGTTTTAGACCATCAGTTGATGCTGATAATGATGGTTGATCTTGTCAAACAAAGTACACCGGCATGTTAGGGCTAAGCCACAACTGCAATCCACCCCCACCTGTCTGGTAATGCACCAGTTCCACCCTAGCTGGTCATGTCACTAATGTAGCACTGGTCTGATATTGCACTAGATCCAGCCCAAGATCTAGATCTAGGTCTAGTCTAGTACATAGCCGGTCCGACTGAAATCGCCCTTTGGCCCATGTGTGAAACATCAGTTACATCTCCATCGCCATACCATCACCACAGTACCTTCTCTACCAGTATAGTTATCTGCATCTACACCCTTCCTTTGAAGGCAACTGGTGGCAACTGGTCAGTGCAGGATAGGCATAGAATAATGTCTGAAGCATGTCTGAAGCATAGAAATATGTCTGAAGCACGAGTGAGTGATTATGGAGTTTAACGTCCATCTGGATGACAACAATATCCTCTGATGGTAGGAACATAGTCCACTGTTATTTACACATGGTTGAACAGAGACGACACGACCAATGCCTGAAACAAATGACACAACCAACAAATGACAAACATGACAACCAATGGCTGAGGCAATTTGACAATGCAATAAATGATTGATAGATGATGATGCAACAAATGCCACAGAAAGATGGCTAAACCGAATACCAGAGACAGTTGATAACCATAACACAACCAATGCCTGGGACAGTTGATAACAACAATGCCTGGGACAGATGATGACACAACCAGATTCCACGTCTGTCAGGCCACCAAGTCTTTATTGGCAATGTCTCTGTTGACATGTGATCTGTTTCAACTGTGATGTTACATAACCAATACCCCTTAGGGGCAAATTTCTACAGTGTTCTCATTACCTCAAATTACACCTCAAACTGTCCTTATAACGAGGGATTCACTTTCCATGACTTTAAAAGCAATAAAAAAATAATATAATTTTACATTGTACATCCAGGCTTGATGTGGGATCATCATTAATGCGCATGTTGTAACCTTAAAAATTAATACAATCCTCATTATACGAGATTCGGTATAGACAGGTGTTATAATGAAGGAACTGCACTGGTTCACTTGCACTTCCCCAGGGCAATATGGGAGTCTGCAAACTACCAAAACTCTTCTGACCTTGAAACTTTGTCATGGCCATGGGTAATAAAATTAACAATTGTACCGACCTCCCAATGTGACTTTCTAATGGCAAGTTTCTTCAGAAGCATCAGATTTGGGCATTGTGAAATATATCCATCAGAACTACCCCAGTGAGAAGTTGTAGGAACCTAATGAGGGCAGTCGTAGACAAATTATCCAATGTTCTGGTTCCTTTGGGGCACCATGACCAGCCACATATTCAGGCAGATTCAGGGCCAAGTACACCATGGTCTGCAGCCAGTCAACATGCATAGTGAATCCCATAAACCATTCCGTAATAACAGAATTGATCTAACAGAATTGATCGTGTCGTATTCATAGACTATTTATTTTATCAGGATCAGGCCATTGGAAGAAACAACAGCTGATTATCTTGGGTGGTGCTGGGTTCAGACTGACATTTTTTGTTGTTGGAAACAGTTACCTGTAAGATTAGACTGGTGTCTAGGACAATCGGGATTCTGATTTCCAGACCATATACCAGAAAAATATTCGGTAGCATGGACAAATAATGCACTTGTGTGGTGTCGAATACTTCAATGGAGCACAATGTCAGAGGAAATACAATCTCGGAAGCCATTAGAGAATTGACATTCCTGGTGTGTGTGTGTGTGTGTGTGTGTGTGTGTGTGTGTGTGTGTGTGTAACTTTTAGAATTTAGAGTATATGGGTATTCTGGTACATCTGATACACTCACTCACACTCACTCAGACAGACAGACAGACACATGACTGGTTTCTAGTATAATGGGAAGTTGGTCAGTCTACCTAGTCACGCATCTACGAAAGATTTGTCAGGATCCAAATACATGTTTCAATGACATCTTTCTTAATAGATGAAACAGATTAAGCTATCATTTATTTAGACATACCCAAGATTTGATCTACTCACAACATCTACGTATAATCATACCTCTATATCACCGGCTATGCCAGCTGTTTCTGAGTATTGATTTTATTTTAAAGATAAAAACGTGACCAAAATATTGCATTAAAGGTCCTTGTCTGTCAGTCATGGCACATACAATAAATATGCAACGAAAATTATAAAGTAGAATGGTACTAAAGGTACTAAATTATAAAGTAGAATGGTACTAAATTATAAAGTAGAATGGTACTAACGTTTCAGCCGCATTGTCTGTTTATATGCTTCATGTTCGTGTTGCAGCCACAAGGATTTGTTGACAAACTGAACGCAGTCATCGGCCAATCCATTCGTACTTTCCATATCCAGCGAGGCAAGTGTCGTTCCACAATCCAGTACCATTCGGAGCTATCCAAACCTTGACGACACTTTACATAGCAGTTTCTCCCCCAAAAAAATTTAAAGAAAAAAGGAAGAAAAAAAACACAAACAAATATTTTCCCTCACAAATCGGGAAACAGATGTGTTGTTGAATACAGAGGCCACGTGAATATTTAAAAAAATAGATCCTCGAAAATCCTTCAAATAGCACTTGTCAGATTTGTAAAACAATCAGAATCCATCAGGAGAGAGTAAACCCGCCGTTTATGTTTTGACACATTCCCCCCATGTATCGGGGAGTGTGGTCTTCATATGACCTCACCTATGGTGGACACACACACATGTAACTTTTCAAACAAGAGAACAAAAAATCCCATCACTATGAATGAATAAATCCATATCCTCCTTGTCCTAAAAAACAACAACAACACACACAGAAGAGTCAAAATCCGAGGGTCCGTGGTTTTAGGGGCTGTTCCACCCAGGCCAGGCAGTCCATTGACCCATTTAAGGGACCAAGACAATCCCAATAACCAAACCGCATCCCAGGATAGAGCTGCTCAGCTGTGTAATGCTGGATACTGAAGGGGGGCTTCCTTTCAGGCTCTTCCGATCACCAGGACCCTGGGGGTACTTCTCAGGGCCTCCTTGAGCCTGTTGCTAGTGCAGGACATGCCCAGAATGTCCATAGACCTGCAGGCTGACCCTATCGGCAGACTTCAGTGACCCGTGTATTGGGCATGTAGGTAGGTAGGTATGCCTAGCCTCAGCCAGTAGTGTGTCTCTTCTCCCGTTCCTACAGTCTACCGTGACCTCATTCTCACTAAAGCATCCAGCCAGTGGCTACCTCCGTCTCTTGCTCAGTCACACACACCATAATTGGCTCACGGATACCGAGCCCTCTAACCATATTAATAATTGACCAATCAGGATGGGTGTAACAAAAGGCTGCTTGTCAGTTGCTATCTGTCTAGGCTATATGTAATGGAGCGAGGCTGAGAGCTATTTTGGGTGTGCACGGCCTGTGAGGTACTAGGGCCTGATGATCCTGTGTCTCTCATCTCTATCTCTCTCATCTCTTCTGCCTTGCTCTCTCTCCCTCTTTTACTCTCTCTCTCTCTCTCCCTCTCTCTCTCAGCACGCTCACCACCCCATTCCCTTCAGCCCAGACCTCAACCTCTACTGCTACTGCTACTGCAATGAATGCAGGAGAGTTTCAACATGTTACTGGAAGTGTCCTCACATTGCTGGTATGGAAGTGTCCTCACATTGCTGGTACTAGCAAAGTCAGAGGGTAAATACCCTGCCATTATGTAACCATGTTCATGAAAATTCGAATTTGTGGAAGATATTTCAGTTGCTGCTTTTTCAGTAACCGTTTTTCGAAAATTTATATTAATAGTACAATTCATACAAATATAACTTGAAATATTTAAAAAAACTTTACAACAATGTAATTATTGAAATTCCTACAAAATCAACTATACATTTATTTATGCCCATGTGAACAGGTGAAGCTAATACTTCCTCTGAAAACTCATTCAAAAGTATGCTCCTTTATAAATAAAAAACAACAAAAAACAAGCTCATTCTAAAACATGTGCGAAAACTTGACAGATGGGTTTTTACCTACTAATGTCCCCTCCGGGTAAATACCTGCATATAAACGAGCCGATTGGCCAAGAGACTGTACAATGTATACATACATATAGATAGGTACACCAGTTTCCAGGTGGCCCACAGCACAGAACCTGGTTTGACGACATAGAGCTCTATTATCACTCACAGCCCATAGATACAGTCATGGTTCAATGACCCAACATCAGCCAGATGGTCAGATACATTGGAGGTATGGAGGGTGGGTGGGTGTTTAGTGCATGGAGGTGACCTCTGGGTCAGCAACCAACAGCTGACTGCCTTAGAGAGGGGTTGGAGATGAGGCAGGGATGCAAGGTACATGTTATATAGGTCAACTGACTCCCAACACACAAACATATGTACCCCCCCGCCCCCCCCAGCATGTTTGTGGGAATTTTCAAATAATTACAGCTGTTCTTATTTAAATGAATTTGATAAAAACAGGGCATTGAAAAGCTGTTTTCTAATGATGAAAACAAGGCATTAAAGCTGTTTTGTAGTTGATGAAAATGAGTCAAAGTGAAAAGCTGTTTTCTAATGATGAAAACAAGGCATTAATGCTGTTTTGTAGTTGATGAAAATGAATCAAAGTGAAAAGCTGTTTTCTAATGATGAAAACAAGGCAATTAAAATGTGTCAGCATAATAGTGAGGCGCCCCGAAAGCAAGAAAACTTTGTTTGTTAGGTAATCAGCTAAACATCACTGCATGGAAGGGAGGCAACTGCAGATACAGCCGATCACATCAAAGCTACAACACCAAAGCTCCACCATCCATCAGCTGATGGCGTTACAAAGAGGCTGGGCAGGAATTGGCTGATCACTAGAACCTGGCAGAACAATGGTAGCTGTCAATCAGCTGATGGAGCCTGTGGTAGTTATTGAACCCCAAACACTGAGTCAGCTGATGGTCTTATAACGAGGTGGATTTGTAAGCAGCTGATAGTAATTAGTCCAGTACAAGCTGCAGGAAGAGTCCTGAGCTTCTGTACTGTTAAGTCATTAGCTAGCCACTGACCATTACAAACCAGTCACTAGTCACTAGTTATTAGTCACTGTGTTGCTCAGACTTCCCCAGAAATATGGATGATGGCCATTTTCATTGATTATGACACATACAAGAGTCAACAGTTCTGTAAATGACAAATTATGTCACACCAAATATAATGATTTCAACATGTATCCTTCTTTATTTTGTCAGTTATATTTGGTTGTTTTACAGTTCTTTGCTTTACATCTGACATGATCTAAAGAAATGTTTTTATTATAATATTAAATATCTAAACATATGTTCTCTTCAAGTACTATTTGTATATATTTCAAAGCTAATTTTTTAATTTACTGTTTACCATTTTTAAAACCAAAATTATATTACGTTAACAATTGCTTTGTAAACAGAAGACAACCAAATAAATAAGTAACACGCAACATTGCTACACCAAGCTTATTGAACCAATTATGTTAAAAACACACAAAACATGACATCTCATTCATGAGACATTTCATTCATAAATAAAGTAGGTACATTTAGCAATTTGCAGTTTCGGGAAACAAGGCATAAAGTCAAGAGCATCTCTGAGAAATCAAGTTTGTCCTTGAGATGCAACACATACACAGGCTAAACTTTAAGATTTCAGTAGCAAGAGAGAAAACTATGAGGAATTTTAAAGCTTGCACATTATTTGCCTTCCATCTGCAGCAGACTACCAAAAATGCCAAATAGTACAGAGATTGTATGTCTATTGATGGCGACACCCCAGTGGTATTTTTTATTTCATTTTTTTTTAAATTGGGGTTTAGAATCGCTTTCAAGATTCTTTCACTTATATCACGACTTGTCAGTTTATGGCAGGAGGAAACCCACAACATCCGTAGCGCTGAATATTGCAGTAAACCTGCGAGCACCGGCTGTACTGACAAGACCAAGGATGATAACTGCATTGCCACTCTAAAGACATCGCATCCTATCAATATCATACAGCTGGATTTGAACCTGGAACCTATGGCTCCGAAGTCCAACGTTCTACCACTGCGCTACCTCCCACCCCTCCAAAAAAATAGCTGTATCTGGGGGTAAATAAGTGAATTATTGTTATTATCTGGGGAAAAAAACCCCTTTATTAGCGATAATTGATAGGAAAACGACATGTCTGCCTGCATTTCCTTATATAGCTTTCGCATTGCTGGATTTAGTAACAAACTGAAGTGAGGTCTATTCTCCGGACCCAGACATGGACTTAGAGTCTATTCCCTGGACCCAGACCCAATTCCCGACAATCTGACTGGCTCACTTGACCAAAAATATTTTATTCATAGATCGCTGAACAAAATTTCCCTTTACCTATTGTGCATTTTTGAAAATATTAATACACCTTACTTAAAAGTTAACTACAAATTGCACTTGAAGCAATGATCACAATGAGTAAAGGAAGTGAGCCAATCAGATTGCAGGGAATTGGGTCTGGGTCTGGGTCTGGGTCTGGTAAATAGGTCTCAAGTGTGGGTCCAGTTCCGTGGAATAGTTCCAACCACAAACTACTCCAGAGGGCATTTACAGTTGCCTTCAGCCATGAGAAGGTTAACTATAGATCTGCAAGAATATAGGAAAATCCATGATTATCATTTAACAAGCGAACTAGATAAGGACGTACCAGGGGAAACTTGGGGAAGTAGATGTTGACGATATCGCTGAGACGTCGTTGAACGTACGGGGCCCGCCTGTAGTCCAGCTTGCCGAGCCCCTGCACAAACTGGAAATAAAATCGTACAAATAGCGAACTTTATGGTGGATCGTTTTGTTTTTTTTTGCTTACAGGGGGAAATATTTAAACAGTATTCACCCTGATGCATATTACCTGCATATTTGACTCTTTATTTAAGCAAATGTTTTCTAAAATGCTATGGGGTAAACAAATATGCAAGGCAAACACAAATGTACAGTGAAATTTGTCACCATTAAATTTAGAGGGTAATTTTACTCCCTAATTTGAAAGTCTAGGGTGAACACTAATTAACTCTCAAAAGACTTTCTTGATGTGTCAACTGAATATATTTCCTTTTCCAAAACATGAACAAGAATTTTTCTCGACAGTCTAGAACGAGCTTAACCTTCCATCTGTTGGGATAGAGATACAAGCATTACTATGTATGACTACTCGAGTTGCTAGCAGTTGACATGAATACACGCGCAACCAGGCCCCGAGATTACCAAACCTTTTGAGTACGATTTCATGCTCAAGCTCAAATTTTATATGGGGAGTTGTGAACAAAACCTCGAGTTGAGCATGAACTCGGACTCAAAAACGTTTCGTAATCTTTGGGAAAGATTATGGGTTGGGACAGAGCAATCCCTCACCAGATGGAGATGAGGTTTGACAGCATTGAGAAATACATGGTTGACAGGCTTGTCCATCTTAAACAGGAAGTGTGGGACGATCATCGCGTTGATAATGGCTGGCAAAGGACAATCAGCTTTGGACTGCAATAAATATTTTAGAATCTTACAGTAAAATTGTTATGGAATTCTCATCATTTGTATTTTGGTACATGCTTTTTTAAAGCAACTCTCTTATGGAAATGATTAGAGATGTTTCTTAGTATGAGAATTATATGCTATATTTTATAAGAGCTATCTTGCAACAGTTAAATATGTAAAAATAATTAATGGTCCCTCTGATAAAGAAAATAACATAGTCTTTAAACACAGACAACAAAGTAAAGTGTGTGTGTGTGTGTGTGTGTGTGTGTGTGTGTGTGTATGT
>JAUTBT010084158.1:0-12522 GCA_032361225.1 Lepetodrilus schrolli | reverse complement strand
AAAAACGAGTCGACAATCGGAAGACCCACACTGAAAATGTCCGTTTGATTATATTAATGCGCCACGGTTTATGAAATCATCACTGCCATTAGAAATTAGTTCGTTAGAAATGATAAGAAATGGCCGTCATTTTATGGTTGTTCACTGAAGTATGAACGATTCGAAAGTGCTGGTTAAACTCGTGTGAGTTTAACCAGCACTTTCAAATCGTTCATACTTCAGTGTGAGTTTAACCAGCACTTTCAAATCGTTCATACTTCAGTGAACAACCATAAAATTACGGTCATTTCTTAAATAAACGCACTGTTAAGCATGTTTACACCTCTTTTGGAGCTTCTTCAGACATTATCGAATATAACGTTTAATTTCATCAATTAAATATGCAAACATATTAGTTTATATGTATTAATATTAATACAATTTACTTGGAACTATATTTTGTCTGCGTGCTTAAAGATCCCAGTTCCCACGACCTGTGTCTATTTATTTGTCACTAGTATCATCACTTGTTGCAGGTTTACTAAACGTCAGAATGACTGTTCAAGACGTCGCGAGAGATGAGAAAGAGCTTTGCGATAAACTAAAACGAAATTCACCACCAACTTGCACCTGCGAAAAGGTTCAGGAAGAAATTTTGAAAATTGCTACAAGTGCTTTCTCCAACGCTCAAAGAAAGGACACCAGTGCTGATAGTTTTCACAGGTCTACACGTGAAATACACGCGACTAACGCCATGCTGACCGATGCTCTTACCACAGCTAAAGCGCTGAAGGAACTCTGTGGCCGACATAAAACCATCCATGATATCTATTCCGGGAGTGTTGTTATTGCACTTCAATGTTCAACTCTCGCCTCTGTCGAGAACCTGCGAGAACAATACAGGAGTGGCGAGCTGAAGCAGTTGTTGTACAAGACGTTCGTGACGGAGAGGTTAAAGAGAAAGTTTGAGGTGAAATACATACTGTTCTCAGTGGAAATCACGGATGCTGATTTCCGAAGATGTTCTAGAGAACTAGGTATGTCATTGAAAGATTTGTATTACTGCAGCAATATCGTCAGGAACTGCGCGTTAAGGGCATTCTGCATGAATAAAGAGTAATAGTGTTTTCTTTGAAATATACAATGGTAGACGTTGGATGTCTTTTACATGTAACTGCTCGACATTTT
The DNA here is from genome assembly GCA_032361225.1 of Lepetodrilus schrolli. Classification (NCBI taxonomy): domain Eukaryota; kingdom Metazoa; phylum Mollusca; class Gastropoda; order Lepetellida; family Lepetodrilidae; genus Lepetodrilus; species Lepetodrilus schrolli. Next base: position 11,355 of record JAUTBT010084158.1, on the reverse strand, counting down.
GTGTTAAGATAATTGCTAACAAGTGCGAATTATGTACTTAATGTAAGGAATCCTAAAATAATACTAATGGTCAATACACACCATGAAGAATCCTTGTGATCAGATTACTCCAAACTAACGGTGTCATGAAAGCTGCTAGCCAGAGGTTCCTTGTAAAATCCCAGATATGGCGAACATGACATGTCATGTATATGTAAAACATAATGATTCAGAAGTAGTTAGAAGTATTTTCACATGAAGGCTAGCTAATAGATTTGGAACAAAGTACAACAAGTTACCAGCTAGCAACGTATTCAGATGGTGTTTGATTAATGGTTGTAATTTTACTAAACATGCTATTGTTTACAGAGGAGACTGTATCACGGTCCCATGTCACGACAAGAACTCCCGCTCCAGTACGTCGTGTGAGTACAATACTAAACATGCAGATCTCTGATCCTTGACTATACATACTGCACAGGTAGAACATTATCAGACCAAACTCTTGGGATACTGTTAGCATCACTCTGCTCATGCACTGCTCGTCTACATATGTCCATGAGTGTCCAGTTATACGCGCACAAGTCAGTGTTAAGGTGCAGTCAGACCGGGAACACTAGCGATAACGAACAAATAATAAATACATTTTGGATTTCGTTTTGTCGCAGAGGTCACACCGAGACCGATATCGTACTAGAAATTCGTTAACATCTCTATATATGGGTGCGTTTATTTGCCAGTAAAAAAAAAAGAAAAAAGAAAAAAAACATCAGGGGTAACTCTCCCACCAAGTAATCCCAAACATGAAGGGAAGAACGAAATCTCGCTATCGTTATCGTTACAGCGTGACCTGGTACATATTTTCTAAATCTCGGTACCGTTATCGTTTCCAGTGTGGCCGCGCCTTCAGTTCTAGTGGCCATGGCAGCAGTATTATTAGCAATATAGTATTTCATCTTCTTCCTCTGCTACAGCTCTCGCCGCTGAAAAGGGAAGAATCAAAGAGCGTAGACGACCTCGAGAACATCCCGGCGTGTCCTAAGTTTCCGGTACGCATGCGCAGCAGCACATCCACGCCGTCCCTTCTAACGCTGTCTCCCACGACCAGTCCGTGCTATACCAAGTCCCCCACGACGCCCACCAAGAGGAACAGGTTCTCCTTCTCTGTGGCAGACAGGAGGAGTAGAACCAGGTCTCCAGCCTTCAGAGAAAGGAAAAACTCGCTGTCATCACTCACGGAACTGTAAGCATGGTCTTTGACTTTAACCCACATCTAGTAATAACGGGCTGCATGCTTTTAAGGCAGTTTCGGGGCGGGTGGTAGCGCAGTGGTAGAACGTTGGACTTAGGAGCCAAAGGTTCCAGGTTCAAATCCCGCCCCGAGGGCCCGGCATCAATGTTAGCGAAAATAACCTTTCTGACGCGATATTGGTAGGATGCGATGTCTGTAGAGTGGCAATGCAGTTATCATCCTTGATCTTGTCAGTACCAGCCGATGCCCGCAGGTTTACTGCAACATTAAGCTCTACGGATGTAGTGGGTTTCCTCATGCCCTAAACTGACAAGCCGTGATATAAGTGAAAGAATCTTGAAAGCGGCTCTAAACCCCAATTTAAATAAATAATAATAATTTAATGCAGTTTCATGACGATCGAATATTAACCTGAATATGTGAGTGTAGCTGCTTGTATTTTGTATAATCCTACCAGGCATGCGGACAGATTGCATGTCTTTATTGGTGCATGTCTGATCTTCTCCATACTGTGACTGCACATATATAATAGTGTAAACAAAACAATAGTCCTACTTAATTACAATAGTCCTACCCTACTTAATTACAATAGTCCTACTTAATTACAATAGTCCTACTTAATTACAGTGATGTTTGACTGAAGATGATCTGGACCTTGGAGAGGTTTTATGTATTAGTTTTTTCCCAATCCCAGGACATTTTGGGTCAATAAAATATGTTTAAGCTAAAGAACATTGAGAGGTTTTATCAGTTATAGTGTAGAGTGGTTGATAGTCAACTTCAGAGTGAAACATGATGCATCCATCTCACTGTTATACGCTGTTTGTGGGTATGATGGCAATTTTTCAGTATGACCGGTGTACTTAATTAAATATCACATTGGTGTTCTATTACAGCAATGGCGACCGATCCCCGCGTAGTCCGTCCGTGTCCTGCAGTCCGTCTATGTCCAGTTTCCCAATCTTCGAGAACGAGGCTTACCCACCACAGCCGTCCCCGAGGCTGAGGAAAAGTTTGGAGGACATCACCTCAGATCTTTCCAACATTCACACCTGACAGCAGAGTTAAATAATTTACAATTTTGTTTTGGTAACATTGCCAAGATATATCCACATTATCAGAATGTGGAGACTTTTTCCGCAGTGTATGTGTGTGTAGAAATACTGCTCGTTCTTTGGACCCTAATACTAGAATATGAGCCATGTATTAATCTTAAAGTCTGACACCTAAAAAGTGATAGAAACTAGTAAGAACTTGGTGTTTCACTTTATACTATACATAATAAGCATATAAGCATATATGTTTTGTGTACAAAATACATTGATGATGTCACACGAAGAATAGCCTGGTGCCTACATTGGTCAGCCAATGATGTCAGAGAACCTACACCAGTACTAGTTGTTTACATTGCAGCAGTATTATTACAGATCTCAACATATACAGTCCGCCTAGTGTGTGTATAATATATTAGATCTAGAGTATTGTGAATCTGTGTGTGTGTGTGTGTGTGTGTGTGTGCGTGTGTGTGTGTGGTGTGTGTGTGTGTGTACGTGTACGTGTGTGTACGTGTACGTGTGTGTACGTGCACGTGTGAATGTCTGTATGCATTCAGGACTTTGTATTTTTATAAGTTTGATTTTAGTTTCGCTTTGTTTGCATAGCAAATCATTAAGTGTGCGTGTTTTATTTTTATTTATATATACATACATTTTGTTTTATTTTTTTTTCCACAGTATTTATTAAGTTAATTTTTAGTTTCTATTATAGATCGCGTGATGATTTTTATTGTGTTCTTTAGCGGCCCACATAAACTCTAATAAAACCGAAAGTCACTGAGGATGGCAATGAGCCATCTGTACAAGCAGCCATTAATGGAAACATGTGCGTCTGTGTGTGCGACCCACGCACCATTGTGGATGAATGCATACATGTAACTTCTTTTATATTTGAATAAAATAAAATACCACAATTAAGTGCATATGATATTTGCAAGCCAAGTGCGTTTATATTACTTTCCAACAGTTGATTCGAATATCGAGGTATATGCAAAGTCATACAACTACCAGCAGTATTGTGGAACAAGGGAGGTAACCCCTGCACTACTACCCCATCAACATAATGACCGGCTATATTATTGAGTTTGGTAAGACAAGACACCCAATTATGTCTGAAATATGAACCCATTCATTAATATGTAATGTGGGCTAACAGGGAGGTTAGATTTTTGAAAGGCTGGAATACATTTTGAAACTCATCTATTCAGTGTTACGAGTACGGAATTGTAGGATGATTATATGGGCGTTTCTTTTATTCTTAGTTCAAGAACTGCAGCAGCCTACTTGTGACGATTCTGAACGCAACTTGATAAAAATACGCGTTCAAAGCATGGCTCCGTTTCTTTCTTTTTCTTTCTTTCCACTTAGTGAATCATTAAATATATTTTAACACTTAATGATTCATTAAACTAGTAGATCTAGACACATTTTAACAGTTAGTAACTCATTAAACTAGTAGATCTAGACGCATTTTAACAGTTAGTAACTCATTAAACTAGTAGATCTCGATATAGTTTAACAGTTAGTAACTCATTAAACTAGTAGATATAGACACATTTTAACAGTTAGTAACTCATTACACTAGTAGATCTCGAAATATTTTAACAGTTAGTGACTCATTAAACTAGCAGATCTAGACATATATTAACACTTAGTGAATCATTAAACTAGTAGATCTAGACATACTTTAACACTTAGTGATTCATTAAACAAAAATTATCATTTTTTAGCCCGCGTTATTTAGTGAGGTAAATGTATCGAAATGTTGGCATAACAAAGTACGGTTTCCTGGTATCTATAGACAAAAGCTACAATGTTATTTAGTGTCGTCTGGGGCGTAGCTCCCTTAAATTTCTAAATTTAGATATTATAACATGCGATTGCCTGGCATCGGTAAAGATATTGACAGTACCGGAAATTTTGAAATAGAAGAATAATGAAATACGATTTCCTGATGTCTACAGAAAAAAACAGAAAAAAAATCCCACCCGTTATCCAGTGAAGTTTGGATGGCATACTTCCGGAATTTATATAATGTAGGCATAACAAAGTACAATCCCCTGATATTAATAGCAGCAACAAAAAACAACAAAACCGCAATGTTATCGCAATGTGCTGCCGAAAAATTTAAACATTTAGGCATAGCAAAGTGAGATTTTCTGGTATCTATAGACATAAAACCCACACTATTGTCTATTGTGGTATGTTGGTGGTATGCGCGCAGAAGATTCGAAATGCAGGTATGATGAAATGCGATTTCCTGGCATCGGCAAAGGTATTGACATATTTTAGTACCCAAGTTATATCACAGGAAGGGGGTGTCTTCAGACCCCTAAGACACCCCCTGGTTCCGCTGCTGCCTTCTTTGTTTTAATTAAGTATTCATTAATACCTGGTATGTCTGAAACTATCAACGCCTAGGTATTTACGAATACATTGAGTGAGATAATGCATGGTCGCTCACGTTGGTCAGGCACCAGGGTAAATGTTCTCGGCATACGTAGACCTACTAGTAGTAGACCTACAATAACAAATTGTAATATTTGAAAATTAGGTGGATCTACCTATATTTCAATGAGATGCCATATATGGTAGTAACAATATATAGTTAAAGTGACATCATCATCTTTGCATAGGTGAAAGGTCACTAACGGAATTATTACAAAATATGTTAGGTTACTCTATTTGACATATGAATTGGTTGTAATCTTCAGCATTTTTACTAATCTAAATATATTATTTTTTCCTAATTAATTACACCAACCCCTGATAATTAGCAGCATTTTTCTGATACTTACATCAGTTTTTAGCGCGAATTCTCTGACAATGTGAAATAATCCTTAGTTTTCATAATAACATGGTCAGTATGTTTAAAAAAAAGATGTATGATATATTTCGAGCTGAATAATGTTGTCAATGGCGACATGGCGTCATGCGTCCCTACACCGACCTGAGAAACCTGCTGAATACTTATAGTGTCGGCTTAGGTAAGTAGTTTGTTTCGCAAATAGATATATGCTCTCAGTAGACGGGCGATTTTTGCAAAATTGTTTTGAGAAATGTTAGTAATCTGAGGGTCAATGTATGCATATAAACTTGATATTTTGTAGTTTAAACATGGTAGGCGTATTCAAGTGCATTTAACAGAAATTAGAGATATTTATGGTTAATATTCTAGGACGGTCGATAAGGTCAATACGGAACATTGAAGTGACAGTGTGATTACATTCGATAGATCTGTACAACCAGAGTAGAGTATACTATATACCGGGTATATATAGTGACACAGTCGTTAATAGGTCTATCTATACTATGTGTATACTATACATGGTGGATATATTCTATAGTGACACTAAATATATATATATGTAGTCAGTAGATTTATGGTGGGTATTAATTTCACATGTGCAATTTGATATATTTCACTGTCGCCGTTGTTATCAGGTAACTATTTAGCATTCCACTTGAATACCACCACGAACCTCCTGTGTATGTATATACAGGGGCCATTCTCTGAAAAAGTAACATTTTCAATCATGGAAAAAGACAAAATCCTAATTCAACGTTAAGATATTTTAATTTATCAAATCAAATAAGTAATTACTATTTATGGCCTTTGTTAATATTTCTACAAACAATTTGACAACTACCTAAATGGACCACGTGTCTGTGCTGTTACCGTGACTGCTTTTTCTCTCTCTCCATATAAACATTTATCAAAGTTGTCAAATTACTATCTCATTACTGCATACACTCATATAGCAGATATTAAAATATACCGTATTTGATAGAATTGTATTGTCATCAATAGTATATTAATCTAAGAAGATTTACACAGAATATAATTATTAGTGTAATGCATAATGATCAACACCTCTGCTACCTAAACTAGTTAATGCATATTATTTTTTATATAAGTAAATAATAAATATTAAACTAATAGTAGAAAATTGTGCTATAATTGTTATACATGCTTGTAATGGTTACATTTTACAATTTTATATCTCTGGTAACAGGACAGACAAATGAATAACAGCATAGACAAATGCATTGTGGATACAAGAACTTCAGAGTGAACTAACTCAACATTTGTTTTTAAGTATTTCATTTACTGCAAGGTTCATATGCAACATGCATACTTATATTGTGTATGAATATACAAGTCAAATTTTACAACACTATCTGCAATTATGAATGTACAATGACAAACATTCAGCCAGAAGAGCAGTATATCCGTAGGTTCGATCTGTGACGTGTTATACCAAAGACGTGTTGTTTCCATGCTTAGTGCTCAGCATTACATTGGACAAGCAAGGACTGGTTACCTTGGAGATTATAATGGGGGTAAGTGGGATATTCATGTTCTAACTGTGGCATGATGTTTCAGTGAGTTAGCAGTCTAGTATACAGGCAAGGCGTGCATACACAGAACATGCACATCGTGATATGAGTGAAATAATCTTGAAAGTGGCTCTAATTCCAACAACAAACTTTGCAAAGTTAGATAAAACAAATGTCTGACTAATGCTCACCAAGGTTTATTCCCATAAAGAAGACTCAACATAACAGTGCGATAATAATGGGTTGTGTTTAGGCTCTGGCACAATGCTATCAAATCTGTATATCAACACGTATTGCTTAGCTTTCTTGGTCAAAATAAATGATTGATCCAATGTTCTCCTACTCTGTCATCCAATTCTATGCAGTTCACATACCCAAGATAGGTTTAAATTGTTATATAACATACAACAAGTTTCCGCAAGCATTCATATGCATCATGATACGTGTGTATGTTTTCCATTTGATTAATTTCAACATGATCAGACTTGTTCCATCTTAGATATCTTCCAATAACCATTCCATTTCTTCATCAACCTTCTGTTCCATCCTCCTCCAACTATTCATATTTTCATTATCTACATCTCGTTCCCCCTTCACATGTACACTATTTATACTATTCGCCCTCTCTTCGTCCATCTCCAGTTATATTTTCCCATCAACCGTTTTCCTCCATGATTACCCTTACAAGTCTTTGTCACCTACACTCATTACAAGAACATTTTCATGAGTTTGACATTCTTCCTTTCTGAAGTCTGTATCCATTAAACATCAAATGTACGTTACATTATCTTTGCTGTCATCAAATTATGTCTCTGCTGTTACCAATATAAATTCAAGCCCCAAATGTATGCATGTGCCAAACCGAGGCATCATTGTTTTTACAGCTATCTTAAGCCCAGTGCATTCTATTCAATAGTTGTTTGTCGTACAAATAATAATGACTGAAACATCATTTAAATGCCATATAAAGTCTATGCTGTTGTCGATAGACATCAAAAACATAAATACATACCAATCCTAGACACTTTCCACTTAATTCAAAGAACTTTAACACTGTAAATCAGCTTCAGCACATGGTGACATGATGGAATTGGTAACACTTTTGAACTTTATGACATTACAGAAATGGTAAATCAGATTTAATTTTAGAAGCAAATTGTATGCAACTCATGCATACGTTCATTCTGGAACAATTTCATTAAGAAAATAGGCAAAATATTTCCAGCTATTGTACCGGGACAAGAAATGTTACTTATTTTTTATAGAATGACCCACAGGTGTCACATTTACGTGAACACCCACACAAGCAGCACGTACATCTAGGCGTCACATTTACCTGAATACCCTCACAAACTGTGAGTCTGTGCATATATGACATGTGTCACATTTAATAGAATACCATCACAAGCTGCTCATACATCTCGGTGTCACACCTATTTGAATACCTTCACAAACTATCCGTGCAAATAGGCGTCACATTTACTTGAATTCCCACATAAGCTGCCCGTACATCTAGGTGTCGCATTTACCTGAATACCTTACAAACCGCCTGTACATATACCGTATGATATGTGTCACATATAATTAAATACCCTCACAAGCTGCCCGTGCATCTATGTGTCACTTTTACTTGAATACCATCACAAACTGCCCGTGCATCTATGTGTCATATTTACTTGAATACCATCACAAACTGCCCGTGCATCGAGGTGTCATATTCACTTGAATACTCTAACAAACTGCCCGTGCATCTAGGTGTCATATTTACTTGAATACTCTAACAAACTGCCCGTGCATCTAGGTGTCATATTTACTTGAATACCCTCACAACCTGCATGTAGGCCTACATCTCTAGAGGTATCATGTCTTGATCTGGAACACGGTGATCCTATAGCGGGTGTACCTCGGCTCAGGCTCACGGTCGATGAAGCATGTCACCAACCCGCGTAATACAGTCGATGTCCGAGTGTACAACACTAACGTGTATATGTGAATAGATATGCAGCCTGGTCCAGATATTTGATGTCGGGTATAGTTTTCTCCCACTCCCAGCATTCAGAGCGGAACGAGGATGTGACCTGGGGGTTCCTGCACAACGTTCTACGTGGCCAGGACGCCCGTCGTTCAGCTGACTCACTGGCATCTTTTCAAAATCGAGAGATATATTTAAAGTTATTATTACGAAATGCTTGAACCAATTTGTGTGGCTGGTCGTTGCTGATCTTGCATCAGTGTGAGAGAACCTGTTTTGCCTTTGTGCAAGAAGCTGTGAGGGTATAGCATTACTAGCATAGGGCGAAGAAACGACATGAGCAGTGACTGAGATTGTTCATCCTCCAGTAGTGAAGAGGCGGTACGCTGAATCATGCAGGTTGTCTCATTACATATCACAACCAAGGGAAATATTACCGTTCTGTTGAAAAAGAAAACAATTTTTTTTAAAAATAATAATAATGTAAAGACTGGCCATTAAGCTCATGCAATGTTCTGGCAGATTCACCGATAAACTTCCAACAATAAAAGAAAACGCAGAATTAACTGTACAATACCTTACATTAAATACAAATCACTTAGCAACAGTTTGAGCAATGATCGAGGAACGGCTAGACGTGTGTGTGTGTGTGTGTGCGTGTGTGTGTCTCTCTCTCATATTGTTTAATTAGAAATTATATATATATATATATATATATCTGGTATAATATGTCCTTAATCCTATGCATGCATCTTTATTCTATGTGTTAGTAGGCCTATTAGGCGACGTTATTATTATGTAGTATAATATACAGACACTGAAGTTTGGAAATTGAAGGTTGATATAAAGATTAAAGTGTATCGCCAGGTATCTAAAAGTTAAATATGCCAGACGTAAGACACTTAACGAGTTGGCGATGTTGACCAGACTGCCTGTAGACGTGAAGTTAAACCGGACTAGTTCCGGTGTAGGTGTTAGTTAACTCGATGTGTGTCGTATGTCGTGAGTGGGAGAGTACAGGCCGCTGTCGATGTGGTAGGCGGGAGTCTACAGGTAACTGCAGTGTATAGACTAGAGGCGTTCCCGAGTACACGGGATACTCACGACGCTAGAGTACAGTATATGTGTAGGATGTGAGTTCTGGGTGCTAGGCGTAGATATGGTATACACTGCTGTGAATGTGTCCTAGGCCAAGTTGAAACTGTGGGTGTATCAATGGTACATACCCTTGTATACTAACATGCCCTTGTTTACTAACATACCCGTGCCTAACATACGGTGGAGACAATTTGCTTCCTAATTTTAAAAGTTTTTATGTTTTACAATTTAGGCCGTAGTTATTCGATAGTTATTACCGAGTATTCTGTACTAATTTTGGCTCCGGTGGTCGAAAATATAAATAAATATAATTTGATATTTCGGCCAGTCGGTTTGATCCAATATAAAAATAATAATAATTGGAGAATGTGAATGGTCGTCTGATAGAAAATAAACATAATTGTAAGTAATTGTTATAAATACCAGTGCATGTATATCGTTCACATTTCAATGCATACTTATTTTCAAAGTGCTGCTCAAATTGGCTTCAAAACCATCGTCTGTCTGTCGTTGTTCATGTCTAGTTATAGTTAATACGACTTGTTCCGTCACCATTTATTATTATGATTTTCTAAAAACTAGTACACTGTCGGCGGAATATAATTGAAATAATTATTTGTATTTTCCAATGGGAATAATCGGGTCGGCGGATCCGTATACGAGGGAATGAAATACTAGTAACTATGGCCTTAGGTAAAATAAACCGATCTCGTATATTATGAAACAATGTACAGGCAAATCGCATTCGTCTGTGGCAATAAGTGTTCAGAGAGTCACCAGACATTGCTTCCTACAAGACGCGTTGTATTCGATGATCTACAAGGTGAGATTTTATAATAGCAAAAACATGTTGTATAGATGCAATTTCCCACAATATCATATCGAAAATACATTGCCTCTAGCATCTTTGGCAAAGACTATGGATACCCATGCTATTGTATCTATATTGACAACATCAGGTCCAGATATTACGAAACATCTTGAGTGCGATTTCATGCTCAAGCTCAAATTGTATATGGGGATTCGTGAACAAACCCTTGAGTTGAGAATAATCGTGAAAAGCACTTTAAAGGGGTTTTGTAATTTTGCGGCCCAGTCTGTCTTCAACGCTGGTCACGCACGTTCTGGCATCATTGTCTGTCCACCCGGCCACAATTTCTCGAAACAAACTTGAGTTTGAGATTTTGCTCAACTGCGATTACTCCCATTGACTCAATGCTGTAACTTTAGTAAAAATTCAAGTTTACTCAAGTTACAGCACTGAGTCAATAGGAGAAATCTCAGCTGAGCTAAATCTCAAACTCAAGTTTGTTTCGAGAAATGGGGGTACACCGAGGTCGCACTCTATGCCATGATGATTCTTGGAAGGTCTTCCAGCTTTCATACACTATATACACTATTCCAGGGAATCCTATCACGAAGCTCTCTTATACACTTAGAGGCCATAACGCTCTCTAATACACTGCAAAGAGAGCGCTATATACGAGAGCTTTTGGGGCGGGTGGTAGCGCAGTGGTAGAACAGTTGGACTTCTGAGCCAGGGGTTCCGGGTTCAAATCCCGCCCTGGGGGCCCGGCATCTATGTTCGCGGAAGTTACCTTTCTGACGCGATATTGATAGGATGCGCTGTCTGTAGAGTGGCAATGCAGTTATCATCC
>JAUTBT010084157.1:0-12523 GCA_032361225.1 Lepetodrilus schrolli | reverse complement strand
AGACCAAGGATGATAACTGCATTGCCACTCTACAGACATCGCATCCTATCAATATCGTGTCAGAAAGGTAACTTTCGGGAACATTGATGCCGGGCCCATGGGGTGGTATTTGAACCTGGAACCTTGGCTCTGAAGTCCAACTCTTCTACCACTGCTCTACCACCCGCCCCCATCGAAGCAGGAAGAAAAAATGTCAAAAATTGGAAATTACAGTGATTATAGTTATAAAAAAATGACATGATGGTAATTGAGATTCTGTTTTAAAGTGGTGCTCTATGTAGAATATTTCAGTCATACGCGACGACGTTTAAGAACAGTTAAATAAATCATGTTGAACAAGTAGGTAGCATGCATATGACCAAAACAGAAAGGAAAAAAGTGCTAACATTTCCTTGTTATAATTATCCAAGGATTAAAGTTTGAAAAAATTACATGATGGCAATTGAGAACAGTGAAAACAAAAGTTTAATAAACATTTTATAGAACATGCACAATGAAAAATTGGATTCAGACAATTAGTCTAGATGCACAAAGAACTGTACCACTATAAGTAAAATTCTTACCTCGGTTTTCCAAATCCTGCTTTGTAATAGTCGGAGGGTTCTCCTATTTTAAAAAAATCCAAAAGAATCTTTTATTAAATTTAAACAATATGTAAATATCGAATTAATATCAAAATATTTTAATATCAATAAATGTAGTGCATTTCTTAACATGTCAGATCAGCTTGGCCCAGAGTTTAGTAAAAAGGTTTTGTTCACAAATCCTCATATAAAATTTGAGTTGAGCATGAAATCATGGTTAAAAAAAAGGTTTCGTAATCCCGGGGCATGATCTCAATAGGCTCACCTTGATGTAGCGCCATATTGCAAGCAAGAGGAGATAACCCTCGTACGGAGTGATGTGGTAGAAGATATCGGCAGCTTGTGACAGAGGAGATGGTAACATCTTGCTCTGAAATGGACGAAAGTATTATATCAGGATTCCTCATTAACCCTCTCCATGCTGGAGAAGATTAATTGCAATGAACAATTGTAATGTAAGATGCATCCAGATTCAGGCCGCGATATTACGAAACCTTTTCGAGTACGATTTCGTAATCAAGCTCAAATTTTTATGGGGATTTGTGAATAAAACTTTGAGTTAAGCATGGAATCGTATTCAGAAATGTATTGTAATCTCGGAGCCAGACCTGCGTTTCACGAAAGGGTTGTATCTGTACACCTGTGGCCTGTAGCACAGAACACTTGTAGCTACAACTGATTGTAAGTCAAATCATCAGAATCTGCTACAAATGTAAGTCTGGTTGAATGAACCACTTGTATCGCTACAATAGTTTTAGCTGACCATATTATCAAGTATTGTAGCGATAAAAGTGTTTTATGCAATGGACTTACACTTGTAGCGGGTTCCGAGATTTTGACTTACGATCAATTGTAGATACAATTGTTTTGTGCAACGGGTCCCTGGCCTAAATCGAGGATTACATCACTTCATGCTATAGTAAAAGTATGGCATACATCTGAGTTTAGGCCTGGCCTCCGTTTCATGACGGCTTCTTAACTATTTAGGAGCTCCTAAACCAGTCCTAAAGGTTGTCACCTAGTAACAAGTGTTTCACGATGACGTCACAACTCTTATCCCTTCTTAAATCGACATATAACTTACGAGGTGATAAACTGGGTCCTAAAGTTAGGATGTTGTCGTGAAACGGGGGCCTGGACAACAGTACGACCCTTGTATGCCACATTAAGCCACATCCAAAGTAAATAAATAGAGCCCTGGAAAAATAACTCAGGATGAAGGAAAGAGAACTAACTCTTCCAAGATACCAGACCAGCTTGTAAGCAGCATCGTAGTGCTTCAGACAGTTCTTCATTGTGGAATCTCGGCAACTGGCAAAGTGATTTAAGACAGTTCCCATGATGCACCTCAACACGGGCGACAAATAACACACAACGCTGGAACCTGCAGACAAAATACAAAACATTCAGGACAGAAATTCCCTCCGATATTTTAATCGCAATTTCTCAACTGTAATGTAAATGTAAGAAAATATATGCAGTGAAAGATAAATAAATAAATATTTCTCAAGAAATCTTTTCCATTGAAAACTGAATATATTAAAAGCTCTAAATATTGTTTTCGCAATGGGTTAATTAAAACAAAATATGCCACTGACAAATGCCAAGCATAACATTGTTGCATCTGAAATTGCATCCATAAACAGATGACTGCTATTTCATTAAAGGAACATTGAGAAGTTCATACAAAAAATAACAAATAACAAAATTTTAAAAAACAATCAGGCTGGATTTGAACCCTGGTTGACGACTCAATTTGAACCCTGGTTGGCAACTCAATTTGAACCCTGGTTGACAACTTGTGTTGAACTCACTGTGAGAGAATGCGGTGAAGATGCTCCAGAACACAGGGTGGTCCCACATCTGCCGCCACACCTGGAGGTCTCTGAAACACAACAAACCAGAACATCCGTCACTCTAACTGGCAACTCTCTGAATAATAATACTTTTAATACCCATGCATCCGAGACCCCAATTAAATTTCCCATATTTTCTTGATGAAAATCAGCTGATAATCATCTGACACAGTACCAGTCAGTGTCTGCAGGTTTATTGCAACACTCAGTGTCACAGGTGTTGCAGGTTTCCACCTGATAAGCTGTGAAATTCCTGTAGCCGGGTGTGATATAATATGCTCCTACTGGTCTCGGCCAGCGGGGATACCCCCATTGGCTCATTCGGTAGAGAGTTGGACTCACAATCCAGCAACTCGGGTTCGAATCCCAGGATCAGCATTATCCTCGGTTACATTCCAATTAACAAAAATAAATAGAAAAAGATCAGGCATGGCAACAGACAATTGTGATTTAAGCGGAAAATAAGCCTGGGTTGGAGCCCCCAGGCTATGTCCAGTGTAAATAAATCAACCCCATGGCATATAATTCAGCGGATTTCCACCGATCTGAGGAAAATTGCCATGCACGCAAAACTGACCTCTCGAGGGAAATTCGCAGAAACTCCTCTTCTGGCCAGTGGATGTCATTGTACATCATGTCGGGTGTGACTAGTTCCACCAGCACGCTGCTCAGCATCCGCGCACACACCTCGTCAATGTTTCGCGTCCACGTCTCCTTCACGTCCGTATCCATGGCATCGTGATTAGTGTTGTCCTTGACGACCGTCTCTTGACAACAGATCAGCAGTGCGTCGATCAGACTCTGTGTGTTCCTTGCCACCTGTTCCTAGAGAGGAAATGATGATTTTAAAAATTATTATTAGTTTTAATTATGTAATTTAATAGGGCACAAAAATGGAGCTATGTACATAACCTCAGCTAGCTAAGTAACTGAATCGGTTGAACAATGACATGCACACTTAAAAATATGCTTAATATAAATAAATAATTTATCACATCATGTCTATAGTTTCCGTTATTATTACTACTTAATGAATGCTCTACTACTACAAATCCATAGGTAGAGTTGTTCGAGACTACTCAGCCCGAGTTGCCCCCCCACCCCCCCCGGGCCGAGTTGTCCAGGAATCTCATGTTGTTCTGACGAGTGCGGTGTGTTCGTGTTTTGAAACCGAAGAATATTTGGAAAGAGCGTGTTTTAGAGTAATATGTCCTTCTTTCTATCGCGAATGTTACTGGAAATTAACGAACATTGGGGATTCCCCTAGCAACGACAGGCTTAAGACCTTTTAGAGACTTAGTTACGTTTTTGGCATAGCCTTTTTTTTTGGGGGGTTTAGCTTTTTTGTGATTGCAGACTTTAGTTTTGGGCTTAACAAAGTCTTAAAAAACGGGCTAAAGCCCAAAACTTAAGACCTTTTATGAATACGGCCCTTGGATTAAAAAGAACTGGTATTTTATACACTTCCTTTAACCTTTTTCATGTCATAAGCAACCAGAAATGGCCATCCGCAACAAATTTGTACAATCAATAGCCATGGAGTTGAGATGTAAACTCCCCAGGGAGTTGAGAAGGTGAAAATTTAAATCAGTGTACACTTTGAGCATGCTTTCAGTGGTAATAAATAGACATTGCTATTTTGATGGTGGATCTGGCACATAATAAACAGATAAATATACATTGCTATTACTATTATGATTACTATTATTAATAGTTAACTCATACTGACCTTTGAAATCTGATTTGTGATTTGTGGAGGTCGCTTCCCCTGACCGATGACTCCTGCATGGAAAACGCTGGAAGATGTTTTTAACAAGGTCATGGACATTGTGAGCTTCTGGTTCTCTTTGAACAAGATGGGCGTCTCTCCAGACAAGTTTGTTTTGCTGACATCTTTGACATATTTCCCTCCAAACAGCCGGCAATGTTCCTATGGAATTAACAGAACAACATTGAAATAAATTTGAAATAAATAGTAATAACAATTATTAGGATGTTATAATCCTGTTTGTCAATCCCCTCTCATGATGCATATATACAAAATAAATTATGAGCCAGTAGCCTCTTTGGACATATTAATTAACTTTACATTATTTTAACAACAAAGAATTTACAAACGTCTACAGGCTACAGGTAAGGTACTCTGCAGTTGCATTCGAAGAAGAATGGCACCAGATTCTTCACGTTGTGTTCCGAAATTTGATAGAAAGTTTCCCCATAAAATATCTGCTGGCCCTTAATTTATTTTGTTGAGTATATTTATTTATGTCTTGTTTGTATGGTTATGCCTATCATGAGAATAAATATTGTTTAAATCATATACATTATTATATATTATTATTATATATTATTATTAATATTATTATTACTTTTTATCACATAACATAGGAGTTTGAGAGTTCAATAAACGCATACTATAACTATAAATATTTTCACTCGTGCAATAACAAAATAGATTTTCATAATTGTGTTCATACACGACATCAAAGTTTGGACCTCTTTTAGAGATTCTTCTTGGGACTTTATTTGTCGAATATGAAGTTAAAATATTCCTTCAATCAAATATGCAAACACATTTATTAATATTTACACATTTACTTAGAACTATATTTTGTCCACGTGCTTTAACCCACTTCCCAAGACATTTGTATATTATAGTGTTTGTGAAAATCAATATTACAATAGTTTCTACAGTTATGTGATAAATAGAATCTCACAATCGTGTTCAAATATTACTGAATATTAATATCAGTATTGCCAACTATTATTATAATTACTAGTCACGTACCTCTGACACGGCTCCGATCACTAGGAACTGGATCAGCATACACTGAGCAGAGGAGTGATGACGTAGCTGCTTCAGGCAGCTCTTGCACAGCCGAATACATCGCAGTGCTTTAGCATCATCTGAAATAAAAGATACAAATATTGAAATGAGAGATACAACACTGAATTTTCTGAGTACCTGTGTATCACGGCTGCAAAATTTAGAAATTAAAAAAAATACATAGTATGTAAAAATCGGTTTAGTATGTACCAAGATCAATAACTTTAGCATGTGTCAAGGTCATCAATAACTTTAGCTTGTGCCAAGGTCAACAACAACTTTAGCACATCCATGGTCATCAACAATTTTAGCATGTGTCAAGGTCATCAATAACTTTAGCATGTGTCAAGGTCATCAACAACTCTAGCATTTGCCAAGGTCATAAATAACTTTAGCATACATGTGTCAAGGTCATAAACGACTTTAGCATGTGCCATGGTCGTGAATAACTTTAGCATGTGCCAAATACAGCAGGGAGAAGGTTAAAGCATTATGAGAACATGTGAAAATGTATAGTATTTAACTTCCGGCTTTTTAGTATATATAATAATTATGACGACTGGTTCTTCATAAAATATTTTACTATCAAAATATCATCCTCTAGATACAGACTCAATGACTGCTAATTTATATGCTACTTCTGTAACTCATGACAATGTCAGTTATCCCAAACAAATCTAAAGAGTGGCCCCAACTTCCCAGGGACAGTGGCACATGTTCAAAAAGACTGAGTCTGGAATTCAGAGGATGTCGCTACATGTGTCACACTAATGTAAATTAATACCTGCTACTTGATATTTAAATACATTATTAATGTATTACTGTATATGGGGCAGTCGTCTTACACACAATAAAGAATTGAATGAATATGTCACACATCATACCCGTATTCCTGAGTACGGTGAAGAATGCGTGTGCCAGGTTGGTGCACATCTGCAGCAGGACAGGGGTGTGGGTGGACGCCGGGATGCGGATGTGGGCAAGAAGCTTGAGTACGGTGGACGCGATCTCGGGGTCCGGGTGGACGAGGATCTCCGACAGCGGAGACAGGTGAACCTCCAGACACTGCCGCAGCTGAGAACTGGAATATTATATGCAGCAAAACTGTAGTCACCATCACGTGGAGGCTTTGAATCGCAATCAAGATTATTTTACTCAAATCGTGGTAAACTTGGCTTACTGTAGCATTGCATAGTGCTATAATAATGTTTTTTAATTTTAATTCTTCTTATTATTATTAAATCTGTTCCTGGGGTGTGGTAAAGATTCATTCATTCATTATTATTTATTTATTATTTTAGTTGTATTTATTTATTTATTTATTTACTTATTATTTATGTATTATTTATATACATGTTTATTAATTGATAAATATTATTTATTTATTTACAAAGTATTTATTTATTTGCTATTTTTATTTTACAACATTCATTCCATCATTCATTCATTTCATAATCCATCATTCATCCATCCATCCATTATTTAGCCTTCCATTCCATCTATTCATTCATTTATTCAATAGAACAGTATATATGAATTCACTTTCATTGATATGAACAATTAGTAGTCAACTGTCACACGACAATTCCGGAATAATTCTACGTACCTCGTTGTCTTCGTCTTAAACGACGTTGTTTTCTTCTCCCATTGGACGAGGAAGAGGAGATTCTTGAGGAGTCTCAGCTGACTGACAGCTGTGTGAGGTCGCAGGAGGTCAAACACGTAGCACAAAGTGGTCGTGATCAGATTAGGCAGTCCGATCTCCATCCCCTTCTGAAGCCGCATGAACACGGCCGACTGAAACAGCGTGTCAGAGAATGACTGGCACCGAATACCTCCCAGGGTGATGAGAATGCAATAATGCGCCAAATGTTCATTATTTAATTGTACAGAGTGTGCACGCGGACAATTTGGATACCTGCATAGGTCGTACAGCCTGCGCGATGACGCCCGACAATATGGTGGCCGCACACGATTCCCCAGAATGCAATGCCACGAACGTCAGCAGCTGTTGTACCCACAGTTGACTGCAACACACAAACACATAATTATTCCAAAAATTCCCATCTCCAAGCACTGATGCAGCAAATATATTGACCAATTCTATATTTGAAGTATCAGCTTCTATTATTATTAATATTTTCTTTAGTTTTATAAAACTTGTGAATTTCAAAGGGTCTGAGGGCGTGTCATGGTGTTGGTAGAGGTTGTGGATGGTGGGGTGTGACAAGGATCTCATCTTTGTCCCTCATTTTCAACAGGAGTCAGTAATTTGTCCACATTAGGATTTCTATCATTTTAAAAGTGGTAAATTCCAAAGGGCCTGAGGGTGTTGGGGTGCTGCAAGGATCTCATCTCTGTCCCTCAGTTTTTACCAAGAGTGTGCATCCTATGTATGTCCCATGTTGATGTGCGGTATCATTTATTTCCCATAATATAAAAAAACCCAATGTTTCAATTTTAACTGGTGTAACGGTGTTTCGGGGTATGGGGGTGCTGATGTGGGGATTGGTGTAAGGCAAGGATCTCACCTTTGTCCCTCAGTTTCTACCAGGAGTTTGAGCATCCTGTGAACATCGCCTGCCAGACCAGACAGCAGAGGCAGGTCCTGATTGGGCATCAGCTTCTTCCGTGAGTGAACCACGTGCTGGATCTCGTAGATCAGCTTGTCCTGAGGACACAACCACGTAAACATGTCAGTGAATGGGTACCCGGTAGGACAAAATTTCATTGTAATGACAAATGCAGTTTAGTAAACAGCAATTCTTATGACAACTCATAGAACCAAATATTTGTCCCTGCACAATAATAAATGACATAAATTACAAATTACATTTTCCTTCAGTATTTTTTAGTGTGCACTTTTTTCATTGTCAATATCATGGAATTTGCAACAGGTGGCAATAGTTGATCAACCTCTTCTACGATTAATTTGTTGCAATGTCATTGAGAGTTGAAAATTTAGTTTTCAGGACACATATGTTTAAAAGCAAGTTTGGATCACTGCCAATACTGACCATGACTTCATGGCATGTATCCTGTACTTCTTTCACAGGACAAATGGCACCTGTACCTTCTGTGTGGGGAAAAACAACAAATAAAGTAATTTATACATTTCCAATGATGCTCTATATCATAATAATCTCAGTATCTAAAACTTAAAACTTATATGAAAACATACTATATAAAATTTAAATAATTTAGCCACAATATCAAATGAGTTGTGTAGAAAATATCATCCCCATGAGTAATGACCCTTGCTCTTTTACCTCCAGAAGATAATGAATTTAATATAATTTTTTCTTCTTTTTGAATTTCATTCTTACCCATTGTTACATAATTATACCTTCAGAAAAATAATAATCTGACGTAAATGATATTTTTACAAACCTTGTGACAGTTTGGGTGCAGCAGATGTAATCAAAAACTCTACTGCATCGTACCCTCCGACGTCACTTTGTATGGTTAGATGAACAACAAGACTGAGCAAGCTGAATTTCAACAAAGTCAAAGAGTAGATTAGAAACATTAATTGAAGTTTAAAAATATTAATGCATCCAGCCCCGAGATTACCAAACTTTTTTGAGTACGATTTCATGCTCACCTCAAAATTTTGTTCACAAATTCCCATATAAAATTTGAGCTCGAGCATGAAATCGTACTCAGAATTATTTCGTAATATCGGTGCCTGGGTTACTTTCCATAGAACAATCGTAGCATGATAAGAGTTGTAACTTGCAATACACACACATATTGCAGATACAGATTGTAGGGCTACGATCTTTACGGAAATAATCTTGAAAGTGGTTCTTAACCTCAATTCAAACAAAAAAGAAGACATAATTACCCTTCGTACTCCTTTGTATTGGACGTCCTCCACTGAGAGAACTGCTCATGCAGCTTGTTGAGCACCTCAGGAGTCACTGAAAGATGGGATCTGATTATAGTGGGATGAAAACCCTCAACAACTAGTCATTCCAGAAAGACCCACGACAGCTAAGGCTTCATTATAGGCGAGTTGTAACACTACATTGACGAGCACAAG
The DNA here is from genome assembly GCA_032361225.1 of Lepetodrilus schrolli. Classification (NCBI taxonomy): domain Eukaryota; kingdom Metazoa; phylum Mollusca; class Gastropoda; order Lepetellida; family Lepetodrilidae; genus Lepetodrilus; species Lepetodrilus schrolli. Next base: position 3,211 of record JAUTBT010084157.1, on the reverse strand, counting down.
TTCGAGATAGCAAGGATCTTCACACACTACCACACCCTGACACCTAGAGCTTCTACTCACATGCTTTGATGATGTCTGTGGTGAGAACCTGAAGCAACATCTGCGACATTGACGCCAACTGCAACAGGAACGGCACGGTCTTCACTCTCGTCACTTCGTCTGCGCCACTCAAACTCTCCTGGAATGGAGGAAGCAATGCATTATGTAACATTGACCTTTGATGGCTGTTGCCATAGTGATGGTGAACACCGTTTTCCATAAGAACATATGTCTACGTAAAGTTAAACAACAGGGCTGTGTTCAGTCTGCAATACATTTCACTAGATTATACTATGCTACTATTTTACAAATGTGGTTGGCTGAATGGGTTGAAAGCAAAATTACAGTAAATTGGTTTGTGCATGCATGCAATCCATTCGCTTCATCTTTTGGTTTTCCTGCAAAACACTACGAGGTCCAATCCTATTTTTTTTAATGCTTTCATTCCTTCTTTTACTTTATGTAAGCGCTATGAACATAACATAACGGTGCAGTGTTTGGCGCTATATAAATGTCCATTATTATTATTAATATAATACTACATGTGACATATAGATATAGACTGGCTGAATATAGCACTTCATAGTGAAATGTAGTGCAGCCTGAAAGCAGCCTGGATATTGGTTCCAAACTCCAGCGATCCAACCATTACAAACCAAGGTGCCAAGTACCTATTTAGTAATCTCACCTCAAACAACTTCATTAAAGCTCGTCTAATGTCCTGGCCGTGCTTCGATGCCAAATGGCCGAGAATTCCGACCACGGAGGCCATCTTGGGCAGTTTTTGTTGAGCTGACATTTCTCGCTCGGATGTGTCAGATCCTAGGTTGCAGAAATCTTTAAGTCCGCAGTTTAGCACACGACTAATGATCATCTTAGGAAAGCAGGACCTGGATGAACATAGAATACTTTTTTAACCTGCAACTTCATTTTGGTACTTTTTTAACCCCTAACAGTAACAAGGTCTTCATTCCAGACATGGAAACAGACAATTGCGATTTCAGCGGAAATCAAACTAGGGATCTAGAGGCTGCAGGCCCCAAGCAACTTCCAGTGCAAATAAATCAACCCCTGGATAAATAAATAGAGTGGATTTCTGCGGATCCATGGAAAATTGCCATACCTGTCATTCAGGCACTGTTTTAACCTCCAACCAGGTGAATTCTTTGTTTGGCACTTTTTTTAACCTTAGTGTTTTTGGTCAATTTCATCTACTGTATAAGGCTGGGGACATATCATGGACCCCAAAGTTAGTGTTATATCGAGGAAGTACTGTACAATACAATAGCTTGTAATATACATTAAATTCATGCTTTTAATGTTTGATTGTAACTATCATTATTACCTGACTGAAATAAGTCTTAATTTTGGCTGGGAATGACTTAGCTGGGAAACTAACCGAAAATGAGTCACAATTGACTGAGACCTACCCAATATGAGCGACGACCCAGTCGAAATGTGGGCTATACTTGACAGAGGCTTCTAACAAAGCATCAACACAAATATCTGGAGAACAGCCGACCCTGCAAGCGAATCAAAGTTCAGTCATAATACTAACAATACTAACACCAATAATATTATCAGAAAATCAACAACAAAAATAATAAGTAAAATCACCATATCGCCATATTCCCTAAGTAACATAGACATTTAAATTAGTTTGGCCTCATGTTATACACCATCATCTCAACCCAGGGCTACTTATTCCGTTCAGGACACACTTCTTGTGGCACCCCTGGCACACATCTAGAGAGAAACTTGTGCAAACAGCCAATGAAATCATTTTCCGCGATATATTTGGTGTAAAATTCTATCCAATGAAACAGATGTTATCATTGCTGTTTATTTGTATATAGTGTTTATTGGAGTTACATCCCTTTGCTTATGTTATACAATAATTTTTGTGATTGGTGACTTGGTTCTATTTATATAGCTCCTAAACTGTTTGTGCAGATTTGCCAGGGGTACCACATGAAGTGAGTCCTGAACGGAATTAAATACCCCTGTGTTGCGTGGATGGTAATACACCAACACTGGCTGCGGTACTCACATGGCTGCGAAGCATTCCGTGGCCAGTTCCATCAGCAGCTTGGTCGGTGAGCACGTCATCCAGAGCTGCAGGATCTCATTGAGTGAGCTGGAGTGAGCCATTCCGCGCTTCTCTGCATACTTACAGCTGATGTGACCCAGTAGCTCCAGCGACCACTGAGATAGAATAATAATATTATTATTATTATTGTTTTATGTCGCAGTGGGAATATTTCACCCATAGGCGACTGAATAATAATACAATGATATACAATAATAATAGTGATACAACCATTGGTTTTCTATATTGTGCAAAAATAACTGGTTTTTGTTATTGTGCCCAACTCATTGGTTTTACCTAGTGTCAAAGGGTTTTTCTATGGTTCTAAAATATCAAATTTGGTTTCAACTATAACCATGAATGATGTCCAAATCACTAGTTTTCATTATAGATCCAACTTGGTTTTCTTCCGTGAGCAATAACGGTATAATAAATGGTGCTAAAATAATTGATTTCCCCAAAATAGTGTCAAAATCATGTTTTCCCTTATCCCTAAAAAAACCAGTAGTCATGATAGCACCCAAATCACCAGTTTTCAATATGGAGACCAAAATATTAATCAAGATAATTGGGTTTTGTAGTCAACTGTGGTGCCAAAATCACTGGTCTTTTCTACCATGCCTATATATTTTGTCTACTCACAGCTGATATTATCGGAGCCCAGGCTTCATGATTCACTTGAATAAAACTCAAGAGTACTCCTGAAATATCCTGTAGAACACCTTCCCTTGTTTTGATGTTCTCGTCTGAAATAACACAATAAGCAAAATTCACGCTTAATTGTGAAGTGGTATGAAGAATACATTGACATTTAATTTACTTTTGAATATACAAGTGATGATTTGGCAGTGTTTCATGACAGGGTCGTACTGTAGTCTGGCCATAAATTAGGCAATGCCTTAACTAATTAAGCGGGGCGGGTGGTAGCGCAGTGGTAGAATGTTGGACTTCGGAGCCAAAGGTTCCAGGTTTAAATCCCGCCCCGGGGGCCCGGCATCAATATTCTTGAAAGTTACCTTTCTGATGCGATATTGATAGGATGCGATGTCTGTAGAGTGGCAATGCAGTTATCATCCTTGGTCT
>JAUTBT010084156.1:0-12525 GCA_032361225.1 Lepetodrilus schrolli | reverse complement strand
CACACTCTCTCTCTCTCTCTATCTCTCTCTCTCTCTCTCTCTATATATATATATATATATATATATATATATATATACTATGTGCTACACATGATGCAAAGAAAGAAGTTTACAGTAATTCTCTAGGCTGGAGACATTGGCAATTAATATTAAAATAAAAAATATTTTTCTATAAATTGAAATTTTGATACAAATATTATAGCTTCTTTAACAAATGATTGTTGCAGCAAATGTAGGACTATGTAATTATGGACCAGTGTATCATTTCTCGGAGCTCTCATATCCATAGCACTCTAGTTAGAGCCTGATTGCCATGGATACGAGAACGCTATGATAATGCTATTGTTCTCGTAGAAGATACAAAATATTCGAGAAATGATACCCAGAATGATTAAAAATTATAATTTTTTATAACAATTATTTTTCTTTTCTGTTTTCCCTTGGCATTTTATTAACCTTGTTATTCTGTGTTACATTTGCAGACCTCCGAGGCAGCCAATGAAGTGTTGAAGGTTATGAAGCGCAATTCTGTGATAGAGGACCTAGGCCTGTGCAACTCTGGAATAAAAGTGTATGTCTTTATTTCTCTATGTTGTGTATCTCAGTGTCAGAGCAGATAGCACAGCTGATGGTGTGTATCCCATGGAGTTGAGAAGGAACATTGAGTGTACACTGATCCATTGACCAGGGATAATAATGTGTCACTTTTAGCATGTCTTGGGGGTGGGGGGTTGTGAATTATAAGTAGCCATTATTAGTGTCATATCACAAGTCCTAAATTCAAAGCACTGGTTATTAATAGTAATTGTAGTAAATTAGACTTTTGTAGTACATATCTTACTGGTTAAAAATATAATTATCAAATTAGCTTAAACTTTTTGTCAACCATTGCCTGCCGTCCTTCGTTCATGTTCAGTGATGGTTTATTTGGCTTGTTTCTTCACCAGTTATTATTATCATTTTCTTAAGGCTAGTACGCTGTCGACGGGATATAAACACATTTTTTTATAAATATTTCCTAAATTGGAAAAGAAATCTGGAAATGGAACGATAAACCTTCCCTTTATGGAAATACTATTGGGGAGACAACTGTATATTACTATGAGCGAATGAGAAAGAAAAAGGAATCCAAGCCTAACTCTGTAGTTTATCCAAATCCACAGTACTTTATATGCAGGGAGTGCTGTAGTTAAATTAGCCCTCTCCATGCTAGAGGCAACCGGAGATGCCCTAAAGAGCTTTGTCTGTGCCTAATCCAGCAGGGAGATGGTTAAACTTACAAAGAACGTTGGACATTATATTTTGCTTCACATGTTGCAGGGACTTCATTCAAAAGCTGTCAACAGCCTTGCTGTCTAACAGTGGGACCCAGCTAACTAGAGTGGATTTATCTGCAAACTTCCTGGAAGACAGAGGTAAGTCTTCGCCACTCAGACCTGTGCTTTCAGTTTTTAATGAGATTTGAATTGTCAGAGGTTCATGTAATAAACCAACTTGGAGTTTCGAATATGCACAGAATATGTGTGCAAGTGTCAAAGGTGAAGATACATTATAGTACAGAATAATGTTATTAAAATGCTTATCAGAAGCACCAGAATACTTCACAGTGGTCGTAAAAGACACATGACACAAAAGAGATGATAAACACACATTATTAGCACTAAAGAGCCGCGGACAGTTGTTGTCAATGGGCTTTTACCTTTGACACGCCCGTACATATTCTGTGCTTATTCTAAACTTTGAGCTGGCTTATTGCATATATAACATGCATGAGTATTATATTGTTATTTGTAAATTTAAGAAAACCAATAATAAATACCTGGGTATTATGTTAAAAAATGCGGTAATCACATGCTCCCAGTCAATCAGATGACGAAGGATTTTTGGGAAAGGCAGGAAGTGACACTGCTCCTGGGAAATACTATCGGGAAGACAACTGTGTATTACTTCTGTGGCGGTATTCAAAGCAAAATATTAAAGGAAATGTAAAATGTTGAATGTCTTGCTGAAGTTCAATTCCCATAAAGAAATACTAATAAATACTATCCAACTTTTTCTTTAATTTTTATGTTTTTTCTTTAATTTTTATGTTTATTTTTTTAATCTTAGGTACCTGTTCACTAATTAATGGTATTGATATATTCATTTTTATTTATTTATTATTTTAATTTGCTATTTTTGGTATTACGGTGTTTTTCTCTATTTTATGTTATTTATTAACCATCTATTAATAACAACAATATGAACTTAAGCAATGCTTGATACTTTTAAGCTTATAAATCAAATTTGATGCAATCTCACCTAATTTAACCCTCTCCCTGCTGAAGGCAACCAGATGCCCTAAATGAGCAGTATTTTTTGCCCAGTCCAGCAGGGAGAGGGTTAATATTGTATAGAATTGTGATTATTATTTTCTAGTATGAATGTTTTATTGGTTTTTTTACTACAATCTTTGGTGATGGCTTCTGAACTGCAGATGGCACTGTTATGTCGGAGAGTGAGTGTTATTAGTAAATTATCCTGCAAAATTGTTAACAAATATAATAACGATGCTATTTAGTAGTTTTGCTTTGTAGATATTTATAGTTTTCCTGGTTGTAGATAGCATTATATTGCTTCCCAGTGAAATTGACTGCAAACAGTAAAGGTTGGGATAACACTCATTGTACGTTAGACTACGAAAATAGTCTTTGTGTATGCAGCCTATGCAACTAATGAGCTAGGATGTTTTATAAACAACACACAAACCAGTATATGAATATGAAAAAGGCTGAATTTATTCAACAAACCCTATGTATCTACTATGTACAAATCTAATGTGTCTACATGCAAAACTAGCTATTACAAAATACATATCAAAATGTAATATAAAAAATAGGTAGGGAGGCTAATACCGCTCATAATATACAAACATGCATAGAAATGTGAAACAGTTTATCAACGACAATTTCCATCACAATGGGTGGAGACGGGGTGGACGGACGGGCGTCACAATTAATGTAAACCAAATACTTGATTTTTGGTTATACTTCTAAAATGGCATCTGTTTGATAAACTGGCAAACAAAGGAATATTGAATGCCCCAGATGATGACCGACGTGGTGATATGATTGGCTAATCCCACTGTCATCGACCGAAATAGCTGTAATTAAAATACGGTAAGCACGTGTAATGTCGTTTAAATAAAATGTTGGCAGTCTGTAGCCGTATTAATTTATATAAACTATATTATGCTTGCCAATTACTGTACCTGGTTGATATTGAACTACACAAATTATTAATACGTGACAATTGATACCTGGATCAAAACAATGATGTCATAAATTATGTCTCTCAAAGCCTGGTTGTGTCGGGCTTTATTTGCCAAAGACCTAACCCCACTACTGCCCTGCTATAATTAACCCTTAATGTACATAATTATATCTAATCTTTAAATTGACATAGCGACATTATATATGTTAAAATTACACTGGTTACATAAATCATCCACAAATGTTCTTATGTTGGCTCATAAGAATTCTATTATTTTTTTTACCGAGAATAGCAATTTCATAAGCAGGAAATATTAGAATTCATATCTGCTCAAGTAGAATTCTGTCCAGAGCTGGGTACTTTATCTGAATAGGAAACATACAAGTCATGATTTTGTGGAGTTTTCAGATGGCCTTATACATATATTTTTAATTATTAATATTAATTTTATCCAGTGAAAATGTGACAAATTGGTAATATTCAGAGATCTGACAATATTTATTTGTATGTAGTCTTGAAAAGTTGTTAGTATTTTATTGAGCTAATACACAAAATAAAAAAAAATATGACAAAGAAAAAATAATTAATTTATTTATAAAGTTTTGATTGATGTTAACAGGAATCCACCATTTGATGGGATCGCTAAGCAACCAGGCCAAGGGGTTAGTGTACCTGGACCTATCCAAGACTGGGATGACCAACAAGGGTCTGAACCGGATTGCTGAGACAATGGGGGGTAGCGCCAACATCCCATCAACACTACAGACCCTCACTCTGTCGGACAACGGCCAGAAGGGCGAAGATTTGACGGTGAGTAGGATGGGTGGGGTTGTTCTGGACCCAGGGTGTGGGTGTGTGTCGGTGTGGAGTTGAGCTGAGATGGTGGATATGTGGAGCTGACCTCTGTGGTTTCAATGTTCAGGGATTATTATGATTTTTTGGTGTTGCCTCTTCCACCTCCTCTCCCATCTTCTTCTTCTTCATTTTCTTCTTCTTACTATTATTACTATTATTATTACTATTATTATTACTATTATTATTACTATTATTATTACTATTATTATTATTACTATATTATTACTACAGTTCATATGGCACTAAATATGTTTTACAGGTTCGTGATGATTTGTTTGTTTATTTTCCAGCAACTGTATAATTTTCTGGCACAACCGAATGCCTTAAAGCATCTGGACATCTCACACACCGAAGTCGCTCTTGACATGGTCTGTGGAAGTATTCCTGCATTTAAATAACCACAATATTTATTATTATTATTATTGCTATTATTAGTGTTATTGCTATTGTTGTTGTTATTATTATTATTATTATTACCATAATAATTCAAACCCTCTATTAGTTTGAATACCTAAATTAATTGCCAAAAATGTTTTTTTCGGACCCTAAAAATATGAAAATTACCAACTTTTTATAATCTTAAAGTTATCTTAAAATTCTTCGAACACAATCATTTTTTTTTAAATAATGAAAAAAGTAATTTATTTACAACTATATTTTGTATTTTAATTTAGTTTTCCCTAATTATATGAAGTTCATTTAAAATGTTTGTAGTTTTCTAATAATTTGAACAGCTAAAACTTTAATTATTTTCTCCTGTTCAAATGATTAGGGTAATTACGGTATCTTCATGACTTTTGCAGTTATTCGGGGCGTTACAACGAGGTTGCTGCCAGAACCTGGTCCACTTGAATGTCTCGCACACGACCTTCACCCACAAGAAGATCAAGGACGTTCAGGTTCCCAGCAGTCTGAAGCAGTTCTTCTCCAGCACATGTTTGCTAGAACATGCGGACATGTCCAGCTGCCGATTTCCTCCTGAGGCCGTCAAGTAAGACATTTCTCAACCTATTCAGGGCCCATTCGTTAAAGGCACTGGATAAATACATTTTTCAGTTATTTTTTTTTCAATTTCTGTTTTTACTTTTTTTTACGTGGAAAATTTTCCTGTGTGACATTTTTTCCCCGCATAGTACGCAATTACCAAAGGTGACACCTTATGTTAAAAAAATTCATGTTTACTTCACTTGTTTTTATTATTAACAGTAAAATCCTTTGTAGCCTGCAAAGTAAACATAAACAAAAGAGTTTAGCTAATAAATTTAACTAATAAATAAATAAAAAGACCATTTGGAAGAAAACGTTATCATTGTCATATACATATCATCAGTTATTTTTGTTTTCGGTAAATGAAGAATAATTTCAAGTCCCTGTAATAGATATAATTCAAGAATCTTTAATTTTTTTCATTTTCATGGCATTTCAGGGAGTTGTTTTTGGGCATCGCAAGCAACCGACATCTCCATAACCTTCACCTTGACCTAAGCAGCAATGACCTTCAGAACCAGGGAGCGCACAACATTGCAGGATGCATCAGTCATATCAAAGGGCTGACCAGTCTGGACATCAGCAACAATGGTAACACACATGGGGGATTTTATTTTTTATTAATTTCACTTTTATTTTTTTGTTCGTCATTGGACAAGATGCGAATACCTTAGCTTATTTTGTAGACACAGACTGACGAGGAATGATCTTTTTCCAGTTTGGAATTTCTTTTGAAATTTGTCATCTTCTTGAATGTAGTTCAATGTATACATTATCAGTCCATGTAATCAGTCAATGTAATAAGTCCATGCAAACAGTCCATGTAAAAATGTTACAAAAATATTAACTAATTTTAAAAAGGTCAGGTAGATTTATTTGCGCTGGATGTGTCTTGGGGCCTGCAACAATTATCTGTTGCCATTCCTGGTATAATCTTTAGTCTTAAATGTGTCATTGTTACGTATGGGTGAAAGATTCCCGCTGTGACGTAAACAAAAATGTTTATAAAAGAAAGAAAAGTGTAATGGTGGTAGTACACCTTCTATCTACACATCCCAGCAACCTTTGTTTTGTTAGTGGATTCATTAGAACCGTAATTTGTGTTCCAGGTTTTGATCATGACCTGAAGCATCTGCTGCCTCTGATTGGACAATGCACATCTCTAAGACACCTCGCCATTGGTCGCAACTTTCAGACCATCAAACCAAAGTACACGCCTAGATCCTGTTCCTAACACCAGCCATCCCCTGCCAATTTCCTATTTCTGTCCCCTACTACCTCTTGTATAAACCTTGAAAGGAAGTTTTCAAATAGACAGTAGCACAAAATATGCCCACAAAATCCAACATCTTTGCATGTCTAGGTATTGAAATATGTATACAGTATACAGTTTACTGCAACATTCGGTGGTACAGATGTTACGGATTTTCTCCTGCCCTGAACTGACAAGCTGTGATATGAGTGAAAGAATATTGAACACGTTTCTAAACCCAAAATTAAAAAAAAATTTTTTTTTAAATAACTCACTGTAACACAAATGTTGCAGGTTCTCTTCCCACAATAAACAGATTAAATAAATAATTAAATTAAATGATGATTTTGTTTCTTACAGGCATGTTCTGAGTGTTCTTGACCCTGTTGTTCAGCTGATACAGGACGATGATTGTGTAAGTAATCCAGTATCCATGGCAACATGCTTGCCACATTCAAAGCCACAATTATTATTTAAAAAAAAAAAAACTTTAAATTTTTTAACCCTCTCCCTGCTGGATTAGACACAGGTGCTGTTCATTAGGGCATCTACGGTTGCCATCAACATGTAGAGAGTTAATATGGTACAGTATGACATATTTTCAATGTAAGATTGAACACATGCCAATACTTGACCAGGTGATCGAGTCTCTGTCGCTGGCTGACTCACGTCTACGGCTGGACACGGCCTACATCATCAACGCACTGGGGAGCAACACGTCGCTCGTGTCTGTCGACTTCAGGTCTGTAGAAGTAGAAGTCTTCCTGTCTTCCTTCATAGCGTAGATCTGCAACACTCGCTCAATGGAACGTGCAACCTAGCCCCATTTCTTGAGACAATCTTGAGTTTGAGATTTTGCTCAGCTGAGATTTCTACCATTCTCCGTGATGTAATTTGAGTAAAATTTCAGCTGTGTTTGAGTTTAAATAAAGTTACAGCATTGAATCAATGGGAGAAATCTCAGGTGAGCAAAATCTCAAACTCAAGTTTATTTGGAGAAATCGAGGCCTGGTCTGTGTTTCATGAAAGAGGGGGCGGGCGTACCTGTAGTCCAGGTGTTAATCAAGGTGTGTGTAATTTCCTGGTATGATAAAAGTATGTTCTGCATGTCCTGATTTATCCTCAGACCTCGGCATAACACCTTTTGTGAAACATTGGCCCAGGTTATTACAAATTGTTTCACTAGATTGTCATGCTGTTTTACTTTCTTTTTTTTAAATTTGTATTTTCTTTTTTTTGAGAGGGGGCTCTTTTTTTTTATGATGGTGTCATTTTGGCTTCTTGAAAGTCAGTAATGGAATATTTTGTAACTGGTCACTTTTACAGGGATGAGAATCTTCTGCAGATTTTTCGGCTCCCGGGTCTATCTCGTAAACCTGGCTGTGGATCAACGCTATTTCATTTGAAAACATTTCCCATTCCATTCACTGCATTTATTGTTGATGCAATCATTTATTAAAAAATTGTTATTGATAACTACATTCTTGATGGATGATTTGTACTGTTGTCATCAGTGGGAACCACATGGGAGACATGGGTGCACGTATGTTAGCCAAAGCTCTCCAGATCAACTCCAAGCTGCGGTCCATCTTATGGGACAAGAACAATACCACTGCACTGGGCTTTGAGGACGTAGCTCAGGCCCTCGAGAAGTAAGCTTATTTAGTATTGATGGCCTTTTTAATCCATTGCCCTACAGGATGCTGTTAGGAATTAGTGATAAAAGGGTGAGAATTTCACTGGAGACATTAAAATGTGGCTAGAAGAAGACATGGCCCTGAGATATCGAAACTTTTCCTCCAAGTTTTGTTCACAAATCCCCATGCACAATATTTTTCTGTCAACAACATCCTGGACAATCCAAACATAGCCAAAACAATACCTAAATAATATATTCTTAACATATGATATGCAACATATGAGATTCGATTTTAATTATCTAAACCATAGAGCATTAAGTCTGTCTACATAGAGCATTAAGTCATTCTATAAAGAGCATTAAGTATCTCTACATAGAGCATTCAGTCTGTCTACATAATAGAGCATTAAGTATGTCTACATAATAGAGCATTAAGTGTGGTCTACATAGAGCATTAAGTATATCTACATAGAGCATTAAATATGTCTACATAGAGCAATAAGTATGTCTACATGGTGGGTGGTAGTGCAGTGGTAGAATGTTGGACCGGAGCCAATGGTTCCAGGTTCAAATCCTGCATCAATGTTCGCTAAAGTTTCTGACACGATATTGATAGGATGCGCTGTCTGTAGAGTGGCAATACAGTTATCATCCTTGGTCTTGTCAGTACCAGCTGATGCTCGCAGGTTTTACTGAAACATTCAGCGCTACGGATGTTGCGGGTTTCCTCCTACCCTAAACTGACAAGTCGTGATGTAAGTGAAAGAATCTTGAAAGCGGCTATGTCTACATAGGTATTCATAAGAAATATGATGCTGTTGATTATGATGTGATGTTTAATTTTGCTAGGAATTACACATTGCGCAAGATGCCCGTCCCAGTGAATGATGCTGCTGTTGCTATGAGGACGCAGCCTGATCGGACTGAAATCGCACTGCAAAAGGTGATTGTCAAAACCAGGAAAATTAGAAACAGCAGATAATGTAGTTCAATGAGCGCTCAGTCACTGCGAATGACCAAGGAAACGTAGCATGCAGCAGCTTTATTTCAGACATAGTTCAGTGAGGAGATATTGTCCAAACATAGTTCTCCGAGCTCCGTCATTCTTGTTGATTGAGTGGCATATTCTTGTTGCAACATTTTTTTCACTGCAATTAGCTCATTGTTTCATGATCTGCATTTATTTTTGGTGGAATTTTCAACTTGTAAATTGACACATTGATGTCGTGGGAAAGTCTTCGAGTTTAATTTTAAATTTCCTATGGGAGCCCTCCATCGATGAGTGCATTTCTCGGTGAACAGTATGCACGTACATCATACCTTGTCAAGTTTGTGATCAGTAGTTACAGAGTTATCTCCCTTCCCAGATCGAGACTCTGCTACAAAGGAACCACAGTCCCATGAAGTACGCCTCCGATCAGCTGTACAGACTGCAGCAAGGCTTCCTTATCAGTTCCACTCAGCAGGTGACCCGTCGTTACAACAAGATTTAATTCTGGAAAACAATTAATAATTACAATTCTGGAAAACAATTAATAATCATAATTCTTGAAAACGTACAATTAATAAGTAATCTCAATCCAAAAACAACACTGTAATTCTGTCCTATTTGATTTAAATCCATTCAAAATATTTTGTATTTAAATTGGTAGTGGGAGCTGTAACTGATAAGAGTTATCTCCCTTTAGATGGTTGACCGTCTGGTGGTGCAAGTTCAGAACACGGTGAATGCCCTTAGTTACGGTCCCAGTGAGAACTTCAAGGAAGACATGGAACACGCTGGTCGTGTTGTCAAGGACGCCGACAACTCGAAACAGGTACGACCCGAATTATGAGCAAAAATTAAGCGAAATATGGAGGTTCTCTACATGTTACATTCGTAACTTTGTTTAACTCTTTCGATACCACACGTTTTTGCCACCAACGTCAGCTGTGTACTGGCCATTTCAGCATTTTTCATTGTGGTACTGTCGTTATTGTTTTCAATAGTACATATACATTTTTGTATCAAACTAAAGATTAGCATTTGGACTACAAGGTAAATATATAAATGAATTGATATGTTTAGTGCTTACCATGCAAACAAGTAGAGAATACAGGATCCGAGTGTTTTCTCGAAATATATTGTAGTTCGCGGTCAAATGGAGACAACTGATGGTTTATGTCAACACGTGTTTGTCTGTGCCACTTGTAACAAAAGGTTGTTGGTACGTCCATGAGATCTAACGTGATTTGTATCGAAAGAGTTAATCGTAAAAATATATTTATTGGTGTCATTTCAGCTGTTTCCACGACTACAGAGTATTGCAATTAAGTCCCAGAACGCAGGTAACCCTGTGGAGCTGAAGCTACAGGAGATAGCCGACAAACTCCGCAAAGAAATGGAGGAGCAGATGAAGGTAGAGTTATCACCCTTTCACGCACTTTTGAGCTCTGGAAAACGGAATAGAGGCATATTAGCTGCAAATACCCAGAAGGAACAGGCTTAGATATAGAGTTGTCTCCCTTTTGCATTCTCACAACACTCCTCTAATTCAGAGCCATAGGAAAACAGATTGACCCCGCTGACCTTGTTTAACTATAAAGACCAAGAACCTGGCTTAGAAATATTGTATTTTAATTGTTTTTCATAATTCATCAGATTTTACATGGCTTGCATTCTCAACATCCAGGGAAGTATACATAGCGTAATGATATCGCTCCTTTTTCTCTCAGAAAACCATGATGGAGATGCTGCAGTGTACAGCTACACATTGTCCCGCAGTGCTTGAAGACAAGGTAGGCGATAACATGGAATAATGCCTCTCAGTAATATAGTCAACAAAATTAATTAAGGGCTGGTATTGTAGCCGTTTTTAACATATTAATTTGTCTTTATGTTATTTTAACAGCAAAGAATTTGCAAGCTTCTACAGGGTTTAGGTACTCTTCAAGAACTTGCAGACACATTGGAATGTTACCAGATTCCTCGAAATTGGTTCCAAAATTCCAAATAGGATTGAATTCACAATGTGCAGTCTTTCCCTTTTTGGTGTCTTTTTGCTTGCTATTTATTTTTTATTTTTTATAATTGGAATATATTTTTTGCCCTGTTCCTGTGATTTCAGGAGTTTAAAGCCTCCTTAAAAGAGACGTGTGAGGAAAAGGGCACGATACCGAGAGATTTCACAAAACTGGTGCTAAATGGCGTCGGGACGGACATCTTTAACCAACTCAGGTGACCAAAGAATCAAGATTTATATTCCTCAGTTTCATGTTCTCCAAATCAAATCCAAATCACATATTGAGATGTGAATCAAATCGCCATATCCAAAAATTCTTGCCAAATGTCCATGATTCGTTGACATATTTCATGGTCAAGCATATTTTATCTGAAAGTGTACATTTGATATGTCTACACAAGTATATTTTCCACATGTCCCACAGGTTTTCAACATTTTAATATTGTATGTTATTTTGGTATTTTTTATCTCGCGATAAAAACAATAGAAAACTATGAAAGAAATATAAAAACAATAGAATACTATGAAAGAAATATAAAAACAATAGAAAACTATGAAAGAAATATAAAAATATTGAAAACCAGTGAGACCTACAGAAAATGTAGCTTATTTCCCAATATACTTATGTAGACAAATCAAATGTACATTTTTTAGGTAAAATATGTTGACCATGAAATACGTTTGTATACCTTTAAAACATTGTTGTGCAAAACATGAGTTCTTTAATTTGAATGATAGAGTTGTAATCTGTAGTGAAGCTGTTCCATTGGGCTCTGTTGGTATGAGAGTTGTAATTCAATGTAAATGTATAGAGATTCGTAACTTTCATATATGGTCATTTTGTGGAGTGGGGGGCCCTCACTGGGTTTCTTTTTCTGTGTGTTCACTGTCAGTGTATATAGAGATTGTGTGTAATTGGCACCCTGACAGGGTTTTTTCAATTTTCCTTTATGTGTAAACACATAGATCACTGTAAATTAATGCATAGATTTGTGACTCATAGAACTATGGGCATTCTGTAGAACAGGGGTTCTGACTGGTTTTTTTTCTTTCTGTCTTTGCAGTGAGCTCAATCTGGCCATGGCTGCCAACATTTCTGATCAGACGATTGATGAGGTGATCGAGAACCTGACCAAGAGCCATAAAACTTTGGTAAGTCGCGATTTCCAGCCATTTATTTGTGTAGTCAGACCCTGCCATTCTAGTATGACCATCTATCAAATGAAATGGTTTTACTGTAATAATTTTACTATGAAAGTCAGTTAGCAGGACTGATCATTCTTCAAAATTGTCTAATTACTTTAAAACAATTTTTGGTAGATCTGACCAAATTAGGAACGAATATATTAAAGATATGGAGGCGGGTGGTAATGCAGTGGTAGAAGCCAAAGGCTTCGGAGCCAGAGGTTCCAGGTTCAAATCCCGTCCCGGGGCTCGGCATCAAAGTTCGCGGAAGTTACTTTTCTGACGCGATATTGATAGGATGCGCGGTCTGTAGAGTGGCAATGCAGTTATCATCCTTGGTCTTGTCAGTACCA
>JAUTBT010084155.1:0-12527 GCA_032361225.1 Lepetodrilus schrolli | reverse complement strand
AGAGAGAGAGAGAGAGAGAGAGAGAGAGAGAGCTGCTTTCACAAATGATTTCACGTACATCACGGCTTATCAGTTTAGTCTTAGGGCAACATTTGTAGCGTTGAATGTTGCACTAAACATGCGAGCACCAAGGATGATATCTGCATTGCCACTCTACAGACAGCGCATCCTATCAATATCACGTCAGAAAGGTAACTTGGATTTGAACCCGGGGCCTTTGGCTCCAAGGTCCAATGCGCTACCATTGCGCTCCACCCGCTACAGTAGCAAGTATACTTTTGAGTTTTTACTTCATAAATTATGTCTGGACAGCAAATATTTCTAATAATACACTACTGACCTCTCCATTGCTGTTTAAGTCCACACTCCCATATCCCATAGTTAGATACCTTTTAAGAACGGCCTGTGAATAAATATTGTAAGAGATTGTAAGTGGTTGCTAAAGTTATTTCCAGATAAGCTTATTTACCCCAAACGGATTTTTGAGGAATTTGAATATGTTATCGAGCATGAAATGCTGAATCATCTACCTACACGTTGCCATTATATCCAGAGTTAATGACTGAATATAGGAATTTACGAAAAGATCTTTGACAAAGTGATTTGAAACGAATAGAACCAATGTATCAAACGCTAAAATAAATGGGAATATGATACTGCTATGTGACATGCTGACGTCAGTATTTGAAATTAGTATCGTATTGAGATAATTTAAACTGTATAAAGCTGCGGCCACACTATACCCGACGATAACCAGAAAAACTTTCCGAACATCACGATTGTTTCTCCGTTAGTAGTCTATTATATTATATTTTATTGTTACCCACCCCACCCCCCCACCCCTCCCCAACAATCTCGCTATCGTTATAGTTATTGTGCGCGGTGTGACGGGTACTACATTTTGCGGTTGTAGGGTCTAACAATATTTACAACAAATTCGTTGTCGCTATGGTTATCGTGCGCGGTGTGACCGCGACTTAACTGTCCTTACCTGGCATTCCGAGATGTTGTAGTACCAAAAGAGTATCTGCAATGAATGTAACGATTTTATGTTAAAGCAACTCTCGCATGGATATTTTGCCATTTGTATTTTTTTTCTAAATAAAATATTACTTTGTACTATGCACATGACAGAAGGAATTCTGTGTGAATACGTCAGCGAGAAACTTTAATATATGAAAATTCATTATTATCCAAAACAATTTTTTTTTATAATAATGCTGACAAGTATTACGCACCTCGCGGTTATGCTAAATATAGGTTAGTAGTAATGAGAGGTATACCGTAATGCGAAAGAGAGAACAACCACGGATCTTTACTTGGTAGCCCGATATGACGTTATGTTTGAGCAGATGACGATTTGCTTCTCTCACTGCCATCTTTAAGTGTCGCTTTCTCTGAACACAAAATAAATAAACCAAAAATATAGGCCCCTATATATACAGTGAAAGGAACGACTCGCACATGTCTCGCACAAGCAAGATGGCAGCAAGGAGTTGCCTTAGATGTGGCGATGTCACTGTACTTTTCCTGTGTGGTCTGCACTACCTCGCCAGCGAGTACAGACCGCACAGTGTGCGAGACGTTGCATTGGCAAAATTGTCTGTTCGAACACTTAGCCATTTATTCTCAGATGCGATTGCCTGAGGTGGGGTTTGGATAACTAAGAATAGTGCCATCATACATTAAGTAGTTGGTTATCTGGAAACTACATGTAATTAAGTACAATATTTAGTTTTTGTGTAATTTTAAGGCTCTACAGAAAAATAATGTATATATTTAAATCGATGGCAGAATACATATAGTCCAATATTTAAACGATGGATGTTCAGAAAAATTGTCAGAAAAGGTTTCTCAACAGATTTCGGCTCTTTAATATGTCCATATGAATAATACAAAAGTTTACCAAAATCTGACTTGGGGAAATACCTCAAATTCAAAAGGGCCACCATGAAAGTTAACGAAAATTGAAAACAATGTCCTAAGTAAGGAACAAATCTTGTATTATGACTTTAATTATTTCAGGTTGAAAGGAGACATACACTAGAAGCTATTTTTCATATTCAGGGTCATCTACAAATTCAAAATGCCTGCCAATATTTAACGAAACGTACAATATTATCATATCTAATGACTAAGAACAATAGAAAGTAGTTAGATTGTGGCAACAACTCCCTATTCAAACCAATGGCTAAATTAAATGTATATACCACAAGCATAGTGTAACTATGCAAGATGGCTATATACATTAATTCACTTTTATCAATGGATAGGCCTACATACATAACAACAATTTGTAAATTTCAAAGTTAAGACTTCACAGTACACTGTCCCAAAACGTCCTATTTTTTTTTTACATTTGCACTCGGATTAGTCTGATGTGTCAGTGGAATCATATGCTTGTCCATTCGTGCATGCTATTCCCTTACACTGGCCACAAGCCAAGGTACACTGGAGGCCATTCTTCCGATATGAACAGGTGTTTTTGTCACACTTTTTAGTGCAGTTGCATCTGATGATTTTTTGTAGAGATACTGGTGCAGCTACTTTGTCCATTCTGTGTGGCTTAAAGATAGATCCATGTTGCGTATTATGCGATTCCCAGCCCCATCCTGTTGCTTCTATGTCGTTGCCTAACTGGGCCTGCACCTGGAGGTAGACCCTCTGGATGTGAAATCTGGCAGCATCTTATGTTGGTGAAAGACGTTCAGAAGTAGGTAGGTGGAGCTTGAAGCTACCTTCTCGGTAAATTTCGACGCACGCTCGAAGTTTAAGTCTGGGCCATCATTACAGCCATAGATAGTAGCAATAGCTTGACTGCCAGCCTCCTCAATCTCCTTGTTACTTTTGTATGCCAAAAGAAACACATTTGCTGCTGGTTGGAGATCACAGTATTTCCCCATTGCAGATACATTCCCTATTCCATAGGGCAGTGATGTGGTGTCACATCCTGATAGTGCATGGATAAAGAGAAGGGATTGACTCGGAGAGAAGGTTCAAGGCCCTTCTGAAGGATACAAATATCAATCATCTTTGTGCTGGTTTGCAAGAAAATGTTCTCATGAACTGTGGGTTGGAAGTGATGTTGCAAAAACTACCACGGGCATTGTTAAAGCAACAGTGCAGGCACACACTGCGATGTCATAATCAGCATCTCCAGGTGAGAGCTTTACCTGAATTCCCCCTGCGTTCTCCATCTCGGCTCCCAAGAGATCAATGAATTTTTGGGTGTTTTTTTCATTGGCTAAGAATTATTTTGTCTTCATTTTCAGCAGCATATCTGGGGTGAAATCCACATCTACTCCCATCTCACTGCCATTTCTCTGACGAGTCTCATCCTTTGTAGCTGTAAAAAACCAATGTGAGTATTGTTATAGTGGTTATGAACTGAATGTATATCTGGCAGAGATTGGAATATGAGGCGGACTTTGGGCAAGGCAGGCGCTGCAGCAAAGCCCCTCCATCGATGACATATGCAACGCGAATAGGCCGTTCATTGACAACTCCTCATAGGTCAAGCTCTCGGAAGTGCATGCCTGCCTCTGGCCCTCAGTGTTGGCATCTTGAGGCTCAGGATCCGCCACTGGAGATGCCTGTGGTGTGGAACCCGACGATGGTTCCACCCACGGTATAGGGACCGGGTCACTTTCTTCCGGGGTAGAATCTTCATCAGAAGATGAGGACCCGGAAGATGAGCACTACATCGGCGACTTGTCAGGTCTGGTCCATCTCGCCGCCAGGGGTGGTTTGTGAGGTGGTCAAGTCAGGGGGGAATAATGTCTGAAACATCACCCCCTTGAAAGGTGGTGAAAGGTCGGCAGGCGGGTTCGGGAGAAGGTCGGGAAGCACCCAAGTCATACCTGCCTGTGGGTGTACCAGCTCTACCCCCAAGGGTGGCAACGACTGCTTCCTCCCCGCAAGTTCAAGGCTTTACCTAAGGATTTTTCCTTGATTTAGGCTTGCGGGAAGAAGCCTTGGGGGGCAACACCCCCAGGGTAGTATTCATGTGGACATATCAAATAGCCAAAATTTACTGAGAAACCTTTTCTGACAATTTTCATGAACCTCAATGGGAATTTTTGAAACTATGAAATCATTCGCTGATTCAATTCAGGATAACAAAATATCTCATTTTGGTAATTTGTCAACTTTCAGGATAATATTTCATCATAGTACAGGATACAACTCCTAATACTAGCACATCCCTATATTGAGTTTATTTACCACTCAAATGTAAATGCATGTTGTTATCTTGACATGGAACGAGAATGCTTTCTGGGTATTCAATTACACCTGCAGTGTGTATGATTTATTTCAAGTAAATTGTTGTTTTTTGTGTACTGTATTTTGGGCTGTGATAATTAAGAATGAATTCACAATGTACTATAAACATATTAATAATGATTTTATTTGTCACAATATTTCCAGAGATTTATCACAGTGACAACCATTATGTATATGTGTTATAAAAATAGTACCTCACCAAGGCTGTTTTTGTTTGTTTGATGTTGTTAGCTTCTATATATGTAAATCTATAATTAGATTTCAGGGTAATTTGTTACAGTACATTTTGAGAAGGAATCTCATTGAGCCAATTGAACATTATTTCAGGTATCTAATCATGCCAAATATTTGCGATTTCTGAATACAATATTATTTGGTACAATCCATTTTGAGCCGGAATATTTGCAATCAAATAGAACTTTATTCCATATACAATAAAAGCCTGAATATTTGTTTAAAATTTTTTTTGTGCATTATTTTAATTGAATTGTTTGTTTTTTTGTGTACTGTATTTGGGCTGTGATAATTAAGAATTAATTCACAATATACTATAAACATTGTAATAATGATTTTATTTGTCACAATATTTCCAGAGATTTATCAAATAAAGACAACCATTGTGTGCCCTGGTCAGGTACCATTTTTATGTTATTGTTAGTTTCTATATATGTAAATCTATAATTAGATTTTCGGGGTACAATGTCATTTTTTACAGTACATTTTGAGAAGGAATCTCATTGAGCGAATTGAACATTATTTCATGTATAACCTGAAAATATATTTAATTTCAATTGAATTGTTGTTGTGTTTTGTATAATATATTTGCGTTTTGATAATTAAGAAATGTATTTTTTACCATAATCCAGACAATAGTGACAAACAAAATGCATGTTTGTTGGAAAAACAACAGCAGTGAGGTACTTTATTGTTTTATTATTAACTAGGATATATATTTATCTGTTATTGTTCCAAATATTGTAAATTTCTGGTTTTGAGATAATTTCTTACAGAATAATTTGAGCACGAATCTCATAGAATGATTTGAACATTATTCCATGTATGATAACCTGAACATTAATTTTATTTCAATTGAATTGTTGTGTTTTGTATAATATATTTATGATATTTTGGGACCAAAATCCAGATAATTTTAAAATAGTGACAAACAAAACGCATGTTTATTGGAAAAACAACATCCGTGAAGTACCTTTTTATTTTATTTTTATTTTTATTTATCTGTAATTGTCCATTCTTTGGATGAGAATTTTTTTTACAGTATATTTTGTACAATATGACAATGTGATTCCGTGTCGGCCTATCACGTAATTGTCCTCAAAGAAAAGGCCATAATGTACCAAATATGAAATATTTTGACAAATGTCAATGATATTTAGTGATATCGATGAGCACACTACAAAAATAAGTCACAATGCTGTGGTGAAAGTGATAATTCTAACCTGTATGGTACAAAAAGTAAGAAAGCATCTTGTGCTCAAATGGTTAAAGATTTCTCAGACGGTAGGAGTCATTTTATCATTTCAGGCATTTTTAAAATTGACTGAGTGGAAAGAAAGTCACTGAAAGTTTAAAACATTTTACACATTGCCTGATTTTAGAGATTGACTGTATATAGGCACCAACATATCCTCTGAAGTTGTTTTATGTGGGCTGAAAAAACATTGTACGTACAGCATTCCTTTGGAAGATAAACACAACAGCAACTATTGCAGTTACTGCAATGATGGTGACACAGGCTATTAATACTTCGATTCCAAGTGGAAGAAAAGCATTTATGATCAGCACGCCGATGGACTCTATAGCGTTCACGAGCAAAATGGCGAATAACCCTATGCAGATGGCACCCATGTCACAGCAACTCGCACAACGGTAGGACAGTGACTCTATGGACATCATTGCATCGTTGAAGACTTCGATAGGCACCTTAAAGTAGATTCATGGGCTCATTGATTCATTTACTTTTAACAGTATATATATGTCAATATACTAACGGGTTCAGTATCCCTTAAAACTCAAATGGAGTAAGCCTACCAAGCAAGGTCAATAATTAGGCCTACGTCAAAGTTTGAAGGCATACAATCATGGTTTGTTGACATTTCATGGTTAAACATATTTTTACCTGAAAGTATGTACATTTGATATGTCTACACAAGTATATTGGGTAACAAGCTACACTGTCATGTCCCACTAGTTTTCAATATTTTCTCGCGACAATAAATACAAACATTTTCATCAATTCACTAAATGAAAACGAAACAGGGGAAATTTAGGTGTTTCCCCTTTACACTGTGTCATACTACGAGGATGTCACCTTATTGAATTAATATAATAAGCAAAATAGATTATGACCATATTCAGGTTTCTACCGGAAGCTTGTACTGGCAATTTTGAAAGCATAGTTCTATTTCTGTGGGTTGCAGTGGAATTTTGTCTACCATACAGAGGTGAAAAAGTTTATGGAAATACAACCATGATTTTATATGTCAAGTGAAATTAAATGTACTTTGCAGTTTTAGTTGAGTAGTCCAAAACGAGCATAGATAGCTGCGAGTGTATGCCTTTAAATTCAATAGTGTAAAATACTAGTAATTTATCTCTTATCTCTTACTGTGTACTAGTACTACATATTATGTCAATAGGTCACAAATAAAACAAGTTGATATTGCATGTTCTCTAAAAGTGTACACAGTTGTAGCTATAGTAAAAAAACTACATATGCGCATTACACACCTATGTCAATTCCACTTTCACTTACACACGTTGTTTTACTAACGTAAATTTAACTATCTTGAAGTAAATTATTCAAATTATCGTCAATGACGTAAAATAAAATGACTTAGGAGTAACTAATGAAATAAAATTGTATATATTAATTAGTATCTATTTACCTCTATTCCTGGCCTCATTAGCACTTCCGGAATGTAAGCATTGTGAATCTGTTCGCCATTTGGACAACTGTTGCTGGATGCTATTTCTGTCAGAGCATCCATATTGTCTGTAGGAAGATATCATTCTTATTTAAAATGGATAGTTTGGGGGCAATTGCAACAACACACACAACAAAATAAAGTATGCTGTGTGTACGTGCCACAATGTACCAAACATTGGATGTGCATATTGTTTCGGATTGCACCATATGCTGTGACGACCAGTTGTTCAGCATGCATACATCGATATTTCACTAGGGTATTCACACGAGTGCACACCTTCGAGAAACAAATAAATAAAGTCTATAAAATACCATTTGATAATGCCACATCTATCACAAAATGACCGTCAGAGAGCAGTAGGGATGCATGATGCTAGGCGCAGTGTCAGCGACTTGGCAAAACATTTTGGTGTAACCAGAGTCACTATACAGAGACTGAACAATCGTTTGCAGGCCACTGGATCCACCAATGACCCTTGGAGCGGCTGTCCACGAATTGTGTCGGTTGTGCAGAACTGGTATATCTGAACCAGTACTCTCAGGAACTGGTCTCAACCAGCCATCATTCTTGCCTAGCAGTTCCACATTCATGCTCAGTCAGGAATCGTCTGCGAGCCTACAACATCCAGCAACGCCGACCTGCAAGGAGATCTATTCTTACCTCGCACCATCGTCAAATCCGTCTACATTGGACATGACAATGGATCCAATGGACAAGGAATCAATGGAGAAATGTCCTCTTTACTGATGTATTGCAATTCAACTTGAGAGTTGCTGATGGGCGTATCGGAGTTATTGCACCATGACTGTTGTGTGATAGAGGTTGACAAATACAGGGGAGGCAGTGTTATGGTGTGGGCGGGAATATCCGAGCGAGGTGTTCAACTGATCTACTTGTCATTGATGGAAACATCACAAGTGTTTGCTACCAGGACAAAATCCGTGCTCCAATCGTAATTACATACATGGCACAGAATCCACACATGATGTTCCAACAAGACGACGATCGACCACATGTTGCCAGAGTGTGCGCTGCGTTTCTGACCCTACACCATGTGGACGTGTTGCCATGGCCAGCAGTCTCACCAGACCTCATTCCCATAGAGCACTTGTGGGATGAACTAGGGAGAGGTGTCTACAGGACAGACCCACAGCCACTGAATTTTGTTTGGTGAGTATTATTGAAGCTTGAAAGGTATTATAATTGATTCAGTGGGTGACGATAAGTATTAGCAAAGGAACTGTGCACATTCATGATTTTATGATTTAAAAAAAAATATAAATAATAACTTTAATTCTTTACAACAAGAAACTGAATATACTTACTGTATCTAGGTTGAATAGTAACATTAGAAGACCCGCTTATGTTGCTTAATAATGTATCTGGAAGTAAAAAAAAATGTTTTAGATCAAGTATAATTTTCCATGTTATATGCCTCCAAATCAGGGTGGTCAAAATGACAGCTCACCTTGGGAAAGAATGGCGTCAATGAAACGGGGCCACCAGATGCTTTCCCCTGTGGCATCAATGTAAGTCAGGGTTTTAATGCTGTCGGGTGTCTGGCATTGTCTGATCATCACTGGCACCACAAGGAGTTTGCTCTCTTCCATGCTCATAACCATCCCCAGCTCAACCTCAAAGTTACACCAGCGGCTCTGTAGAAAGTCTGGGGACAGAACTAGAACTGTCTTTTCAGAGGATTTGATGTGGTCCGTGATGTTTTCAAGTATGCGCTTACCTGCGTGGAAATCTCTCTCGTGGATGCTACACTTGAATCCGTATTCAGGAGTCTCAAGTTTACCGACGGTCTGCTTTACCCATTCTCTATCAAGGTCTGAGGATTCATAAGAAAAAAATACGTGGTATTTCTTGCCCTCCGACAAAGGAGGTGCTTTCCCCTTTGGCGGTGTCATGTTGTCAAGAACATCAGTCTCCCTTGACTCTTCATGCCGTAAGGAATAATGCTCACATGACGCAGTCGGTATTTGAACTACAGCAACTATGGTTTGATCTTCAGTTCTGGAACCAGTCTGAATAACTTCTTTCATGTCTGTGGAATCGGAAGACAGACTGTTTTGAAAGCTTTTGAAGTTATCAAGCTGTTGATCAGGTGGAATGTAGTCCACATCTCTGAAGCTAATGTGCCCATTAGTAACGTTGTCACTACTCTCTAGATCTCGCACATCAATTCCCAAGTTGCCCAGTTCAGATAGAGAAGGCCCTCGGAGTTCTTGCGGTTCGCTAAGCACGCCTGTAGCATTGCTGAACTCTTCCTCATTGTTTACGATGAGTTTATCAGTTTCCATATTTCTTTTTATGTTGTTCTGTGTGAGGAAAAAAGAACTTGCAAAAATTAGTTGTATGTATTTCCCATGCATTAAAGTGGCAATATCATATCTGTCCGCAATAGTAGGCCTACATATATTTTCTATATCAATTATTTTAAATATCATTAAACAAAAAAATATAATACTCTTGTCGGAGAAAGATGGTTGTATCAGAATATGCATTAACCTGATTAGTGACCTGTGACCTTTAACCAATTCCAAAGATGATGATTTTGTGGAGTGGCTTAGGGGAATGATCGTGACACGATGGCCCAAAGAACCAAATTTGGTACAATTGTACCATAGGATAATACAAGACATATTAGAGGGTGCTGCCCGATTTTATAGACCACGGTCAAGGTCAGTTCAAGTTCAAAGGTCAAATATATGATTTTTAAATTCACCACATTGCACCAGTTAATAGGATATTTATATACTCAAAACAACTATTTGAAATTTGAAACACCATCTACTATTAATATTTCATACGGTAATTTTCATAAATCCAAAATGGCCATCACTGGCATTGTGCTAAAAATATGGTCGCCATACCTCTAACAATACTCCACTTATGCTGGTAGTTTGCTAATAAATTAGAAATTAATGTTTACACAAATGTCACCCCATTAAATATGTTCACATGGTATTTGCTATTCATATTACAACAAACAATTTCAAATATGATAGAATGATACAATACACTGATGGTTTGTCTCTGTAGTTAATCGATTAATATCATTATCGACAGCTGAAGTTAGGGAGTGTAATGTTGAACATTAACTGTCATAGGGATAATTAGTGTAGGATAGTTACTGAATATTCATCTTTAATACTAATAATAATGTTTAATATAATAATAATATTAATATCAATAATAATAATAACAATAATACCGGGTAATACATTTATATTGCGCTATTTCCACTCACTATTGCATTCTCATAGTGCTACATATTATTAAACATAATAAGTTTTAAGAAGTGAGTTTTGAGGACTGGTTTAATGGCATTCAAAGATGGAGATAATTTGAGGAATAGGGACGGGGAATTCCAGTATTGATGCTGCATGGGCAAAATATTAGTAGCAAAAAGATTTGAGGGATAGTGAGCACCTGAAGATTTTCCGATCTGAGGCATCTGCTTGGAGGGTAGGGTACTCAGTGACATTGCTAACAAGCTCAGTTGGATATAGTCAGGATTTGTTTGTTCCTTGCCCTTGTAAGTCAACCAGGGTAGCTTAAATTCAATTGTCACATTCACTGGAAGCCAATGTAGAGCCTCAAGGACCAGCGTGATGTGGTATTTCTTGGAGACAAGGGAAACTATCCTAGCTGCAGTGTATTGGATGTTATGGAGCTTGTGGATTTGTCGATTATCTAGTCTAAGTGAGTGATTATGGAGTTTAACGTCGGTGCAGGAATTTATCTAGTCTAAAAAGAATACTATTGCAGTGGTCAACTCTAGACCAGAGAGCATCAGACGTTATTTGGTGTCTTATGTTTCTGATGGCACAAAATGCAAAAAGCAAGTTCGAGATATAGTATCAACCTGACATGTCATTGAAAGAGTTGAAGTGTCATTGAAAGGTTCCAAATACACAAAATTCTTAGGGATTACGATGACTGGATCTGTGCATAACCTATCTGGTTAAGCTGGTGATTACTGTCGATGGCTATGACTTCCATTTTGCCATCACTCAGTATGATTTGAGATGGCATCCATTAATTGCTTGATATCTCGAGTACAATTTGCAGTCTTGCAAGTTGCTCAGAGATTTCTGGGGCTGAACTGGTCAACAAGTTGAGTGTAGTCTGCATTCGAGTAGTGGGCAATATGTAGGTCTCCATATGACAGCCGCATGTTTATTGCACTATTCCTCAGAATGTTCACAACAGAGTTCTGTGCATGAGCCCTACATTCTTGCAGTTGCACTGCTTGGAACAAGTTGTCATCACCTTGCAGCTACATCAGATAAACTATGCATCCAATAGCTAGCATCTAACAGATCTGAGACCACCTGACTTTCCCATTAACTTCACTTTCCTTGGGAAAATACTGTTCTATTTTTATTACTATACATGATACAGGTAACCCAATCAATCTTCTCAAAGGCTGGAGAAGTAACTTCCAATGGAATAAACTATCATGAATATGCTCATGAAACTGTCAGTTGTTGGTTGATAAACATTCAATGTTTTCCAAAATGGTTTTCATTTTCAATTGAAGTAGGATGTTCTGTCACATCTGGAGAAGTATGGCATGGAAGTAAGGTAGAAAACAAGTTTTATATCCATTAATTTTCTTGCAGTTATAATTAATATGATAACAGAATGGAAGGTGCTTAAGATCATGGAATACTCCCTTCAGAATCACAATTATAGTATTAGCAAGAACATTACAGTGCCTTTAGAGCATGCTAGACATGGAGACGCCTGCTACTGTCTTTTCGTGTTACTTGATTGTGATATCTTGATCTGATTGTACACCAGCACCTGGTTGTATGAAACGCTAATGATTCATTAACGTACAATTAAACCTCTTTTAACTAATGCGTCATTAAGTTGCGTTGCATGAAAGTTTCAGCAACGTTAAACTCCCCATTAGTGGCTCATTAACTAATTGAGGTTGGGGGCTCAATTAAGTCATCATTAAGCAGGTAGTGGATATCAAAATAATGTTTGGATGAGGGAGAACAAAATGACCACTTGTTTTCTAGGATCGACAGAGAAGTTCAATCACGTTGTAATTTCCTAACACGTTTAATTAACTTTAATTTGAATGAAATAGATACAATGTAATATTCTAGAATAATGGTAAAAATAATACTACTTATATGCATTTATTTTTTATTCCAAAGTGTTCATCCCGCGTACCATTTCATTGCATATTTTATTTTTTTTTGAATTGGGGTTTAGAGTCGCTTTCAAGATTCTTTCACTTATATCATGACTTGTCAGTTTAGGGCAGGA
>JAUTBT010084154.1:0-12528 GCA_032361225.1 Lepetodrilus schrolli | reverse complement strand
TATTATTTATGTAATTATTTGTAATTCATGTACCACAATGTGGTTTGATGAATAAAATGTTGAACTTGAACTTGGTAGCCACCGCATTGGTGGCCACCGCATACTCGACTATTGGGATCACGGGTTAGGCTAGTCATGAATAACTCTGATGAAAATGTTCTAGTAAGATGCAATGTGAGAGAGAAACAACGGCAACGCGGCGCATATCAAGATATATTGGAACTCAAACAGCTGTTCAATAACCGGTTGTCTCCCTTGACTATGTTGAGTTGCGCTTCCATAGGGAAATCACGGTATATTTGACACGTTTTCATAAATATCTTGAAATTGAAGTTACTTAATCCCCATTACGTGTAGATTCGAGTAGAATGGCATATAACAAAGATCTGAATAATGTTTTCATAATTATTCTCGAAAAAGTTACAACCGTCTTTTTAACGTCAAAGTTTGCCAGTCGGCGTAAAATTAACACTACAGTGATACGATCCCTGACCACCGACGGCGGCAAAGTGAGAAATTCATCGACTTATACTCAACCAATCACCGAATACAACCGACATGCACATCTTTCGACCTATCGCATTTATCCAGTAATTTGTCACAATTAGGGACCGTAATTTTAACGCTAAAGATAATATTCTACAACCGGTGTCGACGCAAAAGTGAGTCCAAATGCATTTTTCCCGAATTTAACAAATATACACGAAGTACTAGTTGGTAACCTGCTCATTATACATGCACAACATTGTACATGCATATTAAATTTAAGTAAATTAAGATGTTAAGTGATATTTATACAATTTCTAAGAACACTTGATTCATACGAACCCACCAGTGAGCCGTAAAGCCACACACAGGGATGACATAAAGGGACAGACTTCTGTCCAGGCCTACTGGCTTAGTTTGAATAAATCTTGATATGTGTGAAACCATTTGGACTAAGATTGGAGGTAATCATTCTTTGTTTACAAAAGTTGAAAAGACGCCGATTCCTACATTTTAGCAGTTTAAATGCAAACACTATATTTCATTCAGTAGTTTTACGAATTCACACCATCTACAAGAGAGTTAAATCGGTTTACATCTTATATTATTGTGGTGTAGGCTATCTGTGCGCTGCCGTGGTGTTTATGCGGTCCTGCGTTGGATCAACTCTCACTGTAACTATTATGATATTTATCCAACTTGTCCTCATTATTCATGGCAAATTCCACAATTTCAGGATAAAACCTCATTACTTTCTCCGATGTGGAAGTTTACTTGCGGCCGCAATATAGTAAAATCAGTAACGATCAATATCACTACACCGTGATGCTGTTCCGGGATCTCATGATATTTCATCCCGGACCATTTAATTGCTCGACCAATCAAATTTCTAGAAATATCCTAAATGTGTTACAATTAGGCTTAGATATCGCTTAAAGAAATATGTGTACTTTCTCAATGTTTTCTCGTAATATGAATCCACATATTTCAGAACCATGAAGTAATATTTTAAGGGTTTTGTATAAAAATTCTTTCTGACAGTATTGTAAGGAATGGTAGTATATACTTTAAGCATGGCCAATACGACCAATTAGCTTGAACACATAATGTATCACAAGCTTTAGTCCATATTAAGTGTAATGAAAATACAATACCAAGATATTTGTATTGTGTAACTGTAAGGCCACGGCATGCATCCGAAGCTGGAAAGTATATTTTAAATTACAAAAGTTATAAAGATTGCACATCGCGTTCGTTTCCGTCTGTATAGCATTAGTATATACACATAAATGTTTATAATACGTTTGGAGAGTCTTAGGCGGGTCTACAATAAGTCGACTATGACAATTTAAATTTGATAATATCGACAAGCCTTTACCTTGGCTTATATTATATTATAAAAAAGATTTTGGTTATAACTGCATGCAATCAGCCATACCCTATGTTCTGTCAGTGGGTAACATATAGGGTAACAACATATGTGATTAATGCATATTGTAATATTAAATACCAATTTATTATACTACTTTAACAATTTGGACGACAGCATGCTGACACCGTCAAACGAACCATATTTCTAATTTTACTAGGTGTGATAAAAACTGATAAAATTACCATTGGCGACCATTCATATTCAAAAAGTCGCCAATTACAAATTGTGATGCTGTGCAGTTTAATATCGTACGAATATATATAGTTGTAATGCTTAACAGCATGAACCAATGTTCGAAGTATTATGAATTTTTATAACTATATTTATTTTGACATTAGTAGCTCTCGCCCGCTGCTATTTGGAACAAAACTGTGTCTCATTTCTTAACACGGTATTTTTCCATTCACCGATGATAAAACTTAATTTATGCTAAGCATTGTATAATAGTGCATATTCATATTGGTGCTGACTTGGTAAGATGATACCTTCGCAATGCTCATTAGCATAAAACTGGTACCCATCTATAAATGCCCGGGTAATCAGTGACGCAGGGTACCCGCTGTATGGGGTGTTAAACCACGACAACAATGGGAATTCTCCGAGTATAGAACATCAGAGCAATTCAGGATTGAGACACAGTGTACTATGTCTTTTGGGGAATTTTAATTCCCCTTCTATGTTGAACAAACGATATTAACACCTTATACATACCGATAATAGACGGGCTTCTGCCGGTGGATTTATCCTGTATATTTAAACCCATCAATCATTAAAACGATGTAAAGATAAGCGTAACCTTGAGACAAGCGAATAATAAACTGACGCCATATTCTGACACGCAATACTTTAATATTGGCGCCTCATGCTGAGGAAGTGCTTATTTAATTATGATGACTCGTGAAGAGCAGATTAGTAGATTATAATATTATATTGCCACCACGATTAATGCAACATGAATACCCATTACACAGGTTATGGGTCTTTCATAGGTTTTAGCGGACAAGCGCTATAGTAGATGACACGAGTAATAGTTTATAACTAAATATAATGTATGTGTCAATATTGAGTCGGCACAGAGGAATATCAATCATTCAATATACGTGATGGATATCTGCTGTGTAATAACGATTCCATAATTAACTGTTGATTGCGTCTCTTTGTGTTTTTCTCGTGCTTAGGTGAAATGTGTACGTTTTCGACTGCTAGTTCGCCCTCTCGATAAAGCTGTTTGTCGGCAGTTTTCAATGGTTTATTACATTAAAATAATTATATTGAATAATTAGAATATCCCTCTCGATACGAGTGATTACGGAAAAAATGTCCTTCTTGAAATTAATGTTCAAAGTTCCTCGATGAAGCTCGGAACTGTTAACATTAATTTCACTCAGGAGATATTTTCCGTGATCACTCGTATCTCGTGGGTTATTCTCTAATTAGTCGATATTGAGGGAGAGTCAAGTGTCCTCTCTTGTTATATACAGACCGTGTTCCCTGTGTCGTCGTGCGGCTGACCTAGACTGGTAGCATGTCTCCTTTATATTATTATTATTTTATAATATTTTTTAATGTCCCCCCCCCCCCCTCCGAACTCCTGTGGTCTGGTCGTAATGACCGTACGTGCTACTGGAACATTACCATTGTTCAATGTAAGTTGCACTCGAAATATTATGAATACATGCACAATACATACATATGTAAATACGGTAATTGACATTACGAGGTGGTGGTAAATCGAGTACGTGCTGATAAATACATAAGAGAACACAATTCATGTTGATTGTTCTATGTCTTTGTCAATAATAACAGCATGTATGACTGAAAAGTATCAACTCTAGCCAAACAAATTTTATTACAAATATGCAATGTCTATCGGTGTACACTTATTACATTAAAATAATTATATTGAATAATTAGAATAACCCTCTCGATACGAGTGATTACGGAAAATACCCAGGTATCGTATTAAATAGTTCTACTGTAACCCAATGTAAGTAAAACATGGGAAAACCTAATCTATGCAGATGAATATATAAATATACACGTACACTGTACACAGTCTACACACATACTGGTTGGTACAAGGCATTTTGAGATATTGTTTACACTCTGGGAATTGTAACACGGGGGCGCTATAAATAGTCACCTTGCATTATAAGAACATACCTAGAGTAACTGAAACATATAATACAAAAACTGGTGAAAATCATCATCACAAATAGGAGTTGACATCTTATTTAATTATACTTACAGCTCACGGGCATCGAAGGCTAGCTTGCACTTGTACACGTGTATATTATCTAAAGGTATATAAACCTCACATTACGCTGTCTGTTACTAGTTATACTCAAACTAAAGTACTGCAGCAGTTTGATATTAGACACAGCTTCTGAACTAAAACATGTATGTATTCATTACAGTAAATACGTTCGCAACTATGTATAACTGTATGTATGTCTGTCTGAATGTCTCTCTGTCTCTCCCTCTCTCTTTTCTGAATCTCTATCTTTTTTTTCTCTCTCTCTCTCTCTCTCTCTTTTTCTCTCTTCTGAATCTCTTTCTTTTTCTCTTTTCTCTCTTTTTCTCTCACTTGTCTGAATCAATCTCTCTCTCTCTCTCTCTCTCTCTCTCTCTCTCTCTCTCTCTCTCTCCTTTGTGCGTGTGCTAACTGCTGATTGACATTTGCTCATTATAATTCTATTTTCCTATTGTTTTGTATTCTTATTAATTAAGTTAATTAATAACATCAGAATATATAAGTTTCAATGTAGTTTAGTAGAACACAACGTTCATATGTGACAACATACATAGAATACTCCTCTGTCTACCTCACATCCATTTACTCTAATATGAAGTTACAACAAAGGCGGACTAAAGCACCACATGCATACATTTTCTCACATAAGTATGTTTACTTACGCTAAGTAATTTTGTCATGTGAATGTATTTACATTCATAAGTAAAAATACACCGGAGTATATCTGCGCCACCTCAAAGGGTAGTGCTAAGGTATATTCACTAATAAGTAATTTACTCCATTAATAAGTTATGCACGAGTTATAATTATGATGCGTGACACGTACGAAATGGCGTAACTCGAAGGTATATAACTAGTCTGTGTCCAAGGCTGGAGATAAGGTTACCTTGGTTACGCCAGTTTGTACACAATACACAATAGTCAATACGATCTGTGGAAATTATGATATGTTGGTAACTTCATCAATCAAATACATTAACGTGTTATTCTAAGTGTTTCATGTATTATATAGATCTAATGATTATTCTTTTTCTTTCTTTTTTTTAGAATGTCGAAGTCTGTGACAGATCTAGAGGAGGTTCTGAAGAACTGGGCATGGGAGAAATACATGAAGACTAAAAATGGCGGCAGTGTCCGCTTTGACGACGCCCAAATCGACGTCAACTGGGACAGGGTTCGCGTCATTTCAGGACCAGCGAGCCTTTCTAAGAATAAACGTCTGTCCGACCTGCCATCACAGATTCTATTCAGTTCAACATTTGACAACGAAACCGATCAGTACCAGCAACACAACTTCCAGACACAGCGAACAACTTTAGCGACCGTGACCACGAAGGTCTCCAAGGGCTTCACGAGAGGGGTGAATACCGGTATTAAACTGGCTGTACCGGAAGAGGTGCTACGCGACTCGGCGAGTTTCGGAAATGAGGTTACCGTAGATTCCGAAAACGAAACCACCACGCAACACGCTGTGACCTGGACCGTAAACACAACGGTCAAAGCGCCAAAGCAGATGAGAACGCTTGCAGATTTGGAAGTCACGGAGTCGCAGTTCCAGTGTACCTTTAAATTGAACGTATCTCTTGCGGGACGCGTTGTCGTCAAAATATCCGACGTCACCGGAAAGTGGCTGATGACGGTCCAGAATCCCGTCGCTCAAATCCTCCGAGATCTCAAAGATCAAGTGGGAATACCTGACTGCGTGGATCTTCGGTCTGACACTACGGTTGTCTGGCCTGTTATAGGTACTCTCAAGTTCCGGTTTGGCGTCACCCAGCGAGTTCGAGTCCGACAAGAAGAGTTACCAGACGAGTACGACGAGGGCGAATGCGATTACAACGGGGTGTACTACGTTTAAGGGACTCATGTAGATTGTGTATTCCAAGAAGTCACATATTTGGGAGTTATCTGTGAAAATCATTAATGCCTCTGGATTTTTAGGACAGAATTGGCCATTAAATTTTGAGAAAATGCGCAGCCTATGCATGGTTGAAGAGAAATGTTAGTTAACCAATCGGTTTGTTACCCAGACCTGTGACTCGTTATATATATCTTTATGAATTAGATGCATTTGAAAAGCCGAATTGGATCCAATTCGTTCCTTCTGCATTTATCATCAAATAATACGCACTGCCCGGTGCTCAATGGTGCCAATAAAAGAACACACGTCAAAATAGTAATAGGGCACGAAATAGAGCTACGAAACCACAGTCAGTGGCGGGTCTATCCCCATTTTCAGGGGGGGTCACTATCCGTATCTTTGTGAAAGAAATATCCTTCATGTTACATGTTAATATTAATGTACTAAGATTAATACTTCTAATAGGTATTAATAGCAGATGTTGATGGTCTGTGTTATTTATTAGTTATCTACAGGTTCCGACGGAGGCACGCTCTCAGAACATTTTAAATATACGCATAATGAAATACGATTTCCTGGTTTCTACAGAACAATGCTTATCATTATTAGAGCTATATTTGCAAGAATCCGCGTTTTCAGGCATGAAATATATCCCTTTACCTGTCAATTATATAAACAATCGATTGTTTTGAAAATGCCTATGTTTCTCATTTGCTTCCTTTGGATTAGCCTCGATATTAGTCACATGGTGGCGCAATGATTAGAGCGTCGGCCCGGAGTGCGGAAGGTCGCGGGTTCGAGCTCCGGTCGCGTTATAACAAAAGACGTTAAAAGATTGTACTTGTTGTTCCCCTGCTTGGCGCTCAACATTAAAGGGGTAAAGCAAGGACTGGTCGGCTCGGAGTCAGTATACTGAGTGGGGTATATCTGCGGCATGCGTGTACATGTCGCCTATGGGTGAGATATTCCCGCTGCGACGTAAAACAACAATAATAATAATAATAATAATAGTACATGTATGTATTTGCGTGTATGCGTGTATGTATGTGAAACGAGTTAAACCAGTTCCAAGATAAGTTAACGTGCAAGAATCAAATAAAGCTCTCATGTATACGCGTTACCATAGTACACGTGTCGTTCAATTATCTATTTGTAATGTCAATATTAGTGACAGCTAATAGAAGTCTACAAGTTACATTACCGGAAGTTTATGGAGATCTCAATCCGTATATTTGTGAAAGAAATGTCCTTCACATTACATCAAGTTATATTAATATAGAAAGTTGACATGACATGATTTAGTGCTATTATGACGTTGCATTACAACAGTATTTAAAGCATGCATGCATGGGGTCGATCACAAGTGGACCTATTTGTCACAAATATTGGATATGCCTTCGTAAAAATATACAGGGTATCCGATATCTGTGACGGGAACTTGTGATCGGGGCTAGGAATATCTGTTATGGGGGCCAGCGAAGCCAGAATTTAATTAGATGCATATTTCAAATAGGTGTGTACGGTATAGCGCATGTCGATGGCATGTAGCCCTATATTATAAGTTATCTACTAGTCCCGATAGGGCACGGTTTCGGAAAGTTTTTAATATAAGCCTTATGTAATACGGTTTCCTTGTATCTGCAGAAAAAAGGGATGTTACCTAGTAAGGTCTGTGTAGTAATGGTCCCCTACATTTCGAAATGTAGGTATTAATAAATGTAGGTATTAATAAATGTAGGTATTAATAAATGTAGGTATTAATAAATGCGATTAGCTCCCGAAATTAGCACTGACATTTTGAAATGTCGGCGTAATGAAAAGCGATTTACTGGCATCTGCAGAAAGATACTTAGATTACCTACTGCGGTCTGGAGGCATGCGTCCCGAAATTTTGAAATGCAGGAATTAAAGGATATGACTGATGTTCCCGGCGATATTTTTTTAATGTGGGCATAAAGAAAGGCGATTTCTTGACGCCTGCAGAAAGAAAGTACCATTTTTGCATTGAAGTGTCTATTCAAAGTCCTGTGAGTGGGGTTTGGAGGATTGATCCTGCAATTTTCTAAGACTAATTATGTTTGCAAATGTGCATGTCGTAAATTTTGAGTGATGGCTTTGAATATTATAAGTACATTAGACCATTCACTTCTAATTAGATCTAGCATATAAAAAGTGAACAGTCGTTAATATACTAGAATAAGGCCATAATTATTTGATTCCCTGGTTTACGAATCGGCAGACCCGACCTTTTTCCATTTTGGAAAATAAAATTAATTAGGTGTATAATATTCCGCCGAATAGACTTCTTAACAATTATATTTATCAAATTATCTTTATTTGCTGTCCACCGACCATTCCTAATCTCAAATTATTACTATTTTATATTGGTCCCGACCGACTGGCCAAAATATCAAATTATTTGTATTGTTATTTTCGACCGCCCGAGCCAAAATTATCACATAAAATTTGTCAAAATAGCCAGACCGAGCCAACCCAACGTTACTTGTTCTCATTGCGGGCCCTTGACTAATTGCAACACTAACTAGACATGGATAGTAACAATTTATGAACTTGTCACCGACAAACGGCCTCCATGTGCGTCGATGGCCATTTGGTAGCCTCTCTTACCTAAAAAACAACTTTGACAAAATATTACCTTCGATCTATTAATTTTATTTGAAAAATAAATAAATTGGTACTATATTGGCAACAATTCGACCTGCGGATCCGTATAACAAGTAATATATTGGTATCGCCTAAATACGTTTCTCCATTGGCAGTCATTTAATAACGAACGCAGAATCGATTTGTGTGGGCAATTCACAAACCTACCAAGCCGAAGCTACAATGCACTCATATAATTACTTGAAGTATAAATGGATTATTGTATTCTATTCAGCAAGTGACATAGGGTGGTTATAATTAGATTACCAAACAAGATAGGAATATATTCTTTAACAGATTGCCTGAGAGCAGGGTGGCGCACAATACGGTTACCTTTATCACGTGATCACCAAATCGTGTTCTAGAGTATTGCTTCCAACCACACTCGCCATTTTGAAAGTAATTTCTTGCCACGAGTTGAAGAAGGGTGTGTATATATTTTAACATATACTCTACGATTAATTTAATATTAATATCCATATTATTATTATTTGTTTTGTGTGCGTGTGTTCAATTGTAAATTTGCTATTAGGCTGCTCAGAATGACGGATACTGTGGTCAATATTGAGGAAGGCATAAAGATATGGGCTGAAAAGGTACACCAGATGACAGCCGAAGGAGAAAAAGGGAAAACGACCCGCGTCGAAGTGGATTACAACAAGTTAAAAATTAAAGTGGAAAATCAGAAAACGACGTTGAGTAAAGAAGTTCCGACAGCCGCCAGTTCGGAAAAGACAGGTGTAAGTATAGATCAAACTTTATGCAGGAAATATGCAGCACACGTATACACAGCAAAAACAGGTGTCCTGTTTCCGGATTCTAACAAAATCCTTACAGGGTCTTGACAGGACACTTTCACCTCAAGCTCAGGTGTCCTGGTCTATTTTTGAGCATCCACGTAAACCCCTCCGCCTATTGTATATACCATTCTATTAATTTTGTACCTCACATGCCTGAGTGGAATAATTTTAAAGTTCTCCTGTTCTGTTCTGTTCTGTTCTGTTCTGTTCTGTTAGGTGTCAGTGTCCTGGCCCAGTAACTTAACAGGACACCTAACTTAATTTTAATGTGGTAGCGCAAACCTGGGTCTTTCACGAGCATCGGTAGCTTACTTGGTAGCCTACCGACCAAGGATGATAACTCCCTATCGTCTTGGAATTAGTCCTGCAGTAGAATGGAAAAATGTGCTTTAGGGTATATACAATATTTTTTTTTGTCTCTGGTTGATTGGACCCTCCTAAACAAATTTCAGCCGGGTGACAAGCTGTCATCCTTGAGCATGAGTCGTAATTCAAAATGGCCGCCATCGAAATATTGATTTGCATGTGTTTTACGGACTTTTAGGGTTTATAGAATGTTGTATTGATAGTTATTGTTGACTTGGCCCTCCTGAACATATTTCAAGCTGTGAACCGTGAGAGAAAACTTAAAGCCATAATTCAAAATGTTGATTTACATAATTCAAAATATTGATTTACATATGTTTTAGGGTATAGACAATGTTTTATTTTTGTTTCTGGTTGATTGAACCCCCTTGCACATTTTTGAGCCGGGTGACACGCTGTCACAGTTGAACAATTTGATTTAAAGCCACAATTCAAAATGGCCGTCACAGAAATATTGCATGATTTGCTCATATACAGTATCACTAATTAATGCAAAAATATGGACATGCCTTTTGTGATTAAATGTTTTCTTACTCAAAGAATCAATTCTTACTGTATAAGGTTAATGTGCGATGGTTACTAGTATTTGACGTAGACCCAACTTTGATGGCACGTTATAGTGACCACTGTTGATATCACATCAACAATGGCACGAGAAACACATTTTATGATAACCATACAATATACGTGTGCTTCCTGGATACACACGCACTCCAGTAACAACTGTTGTAAAGAAGCTATGCAAATATGCACATGTTGTTGTTAATGAACCTATCGTGTTGTTGATTAGAAATAATACATTCGTTAAAATGTGCCACATACATATTGAGGAGTACTTGGCATATGGAATATTAATGCTAGTACAGTAATACTTTTACCTGAGTGAATGAGGGAGGAATTCTTGAAAGTTAACCTTGTAATGAGGTTATGACAGGTGTCTAGAACACAATCTGGAGTGGAATATATTTATATTGAATCAACATTTGTGAAATATGGTCATTGACTAGACGATATACCGTTACAACTAATCATCATATATTTCAGTAAGGAACTAATAGCGATAGTAAATTTAAATGCAATAACATTATATTATTATTTGTTAAAGTTTAACGTCTGCGTCCAGGGTAGCTGATATAGATATATATATACTTAGTGAAAAAGTAGTATAAATATATAGATAGGTAAAAATATAATTAATAATATAATAACATAAATAAATAAATGAATAAATATATAATTAAATAAGTAATAGGGTAGCTGATATAGCAGGCGTATTTAGTGAAAAAGTAGTATAAATATATAGATAAGTAAAAATATAATTAAAAATAGAATAAAATTAATAAATAAATGAATAAATATATAATTAAATAAATAACCAAAAAATAATAATAATTAAGTAGATAAATAATTAAATAAATAAATAAGTAACCCCCCCCCCCAAAAAAAAAATACACCAAATAAAAACAACACACACACACTAAACAAATAATTAAGGTTTAGTGCCTGCTTGGCTGCTCTATCTGCCGATTCGTTTCCAAGTATACCTACATGAGCAGGCACCCATGCTAATGTGACTTTATTTCCTTTGTCTAATATTTATTTTTGTGTTGGAGGATTTGGGTTAAGATATTTGGGCTGTGTGCCATGTTTTGTTGTTGTATTGCCTGAATTGAGCTGAGTGCGTCGGTGAAAATTGTAGCCGTAGATTTGTTTAGTGCGAGAGTGACTTGGAGTGCTTTATTTATGGCTACTAGTTCTGATGTGTATACTGTTGTGATCTGTTAACCTGCTTTTGAATGTTTTTCTGACAGGGTTTTCCATATGTACGGCAAGAGAGTTTTTCCCGGTGCTTGCAATTTGGTTCTTTTGAGACGTCTGTGTATATCTATATTTCTGTATTGTAGTTGTCTTGTATGTAGTGGAGGGCGACATTTTTAGTTACATCTAGTATGTCTTGCTTAGAGATGAGAGCGCTTATTTTTGTGTGTTGCAGGGGTTGGTAGAGAGGCTGGTGGTCGGGTGTTGTGGAGTGGGTGTTTGGGTGGTGTGACTTTATTTAGCTTGTATTTGTGGATGTAGTTTATAACCCTTTTTCCGAATGGTGGGTCTGTACGATTTATTAGGGCCCGGTTTAAGCCTGGTGTCTGGATGAACAAAACACGGCAATTCATGTGTAGTAAATGCATCTGTTACCAAAGACATTCACATGGTTCCTGAACCTATCAGCCAATCACAGTTAAGGTCATTTAAACACTGTTAAAGACCAATGTTTTCAATACAACTAATGATTATCGTACTATATTATTTATTCGTCATTAATGTTGTTTCGGTTTATAAAGGAGACTCGCTAACCGATAGCATCTTACATGTTCATGTGACTGCGTCTCTGCATGAGTACAAGGGTTAACTGGGTACTCGTTCAGGCACTATAGATTTTATCTGATTTAAGGATTATTTTCATCATATCATGGTTCACAGTAGAAGGAAACCTGCATTGGCTACTTCTCGGAATAGCTACCCTAGGTGTCGCATATGAAGGAAAGTGAAAAACGTTGGTCACTATTTCGTTAATATTTGGAAAGTTTTTCTTGAGAACGGAACGTAAAGACAACAATTGATCAGTGTACTAAGAAAACAGGTTTATATTTATTGTGGCGAATATATA
>JAUTBT010084153.1:0-12528 GCA_032361225.1 Lepetodrilus schrolli | reverse complement strand
TGTTGTCGCATTTATGTCTAAAAGCTTGAGGTCGCATTAAATTAGTGACGCATTAATTTCCTGATTTACAGTATACTCAACAAAATTAATTAAGGGCCCGTAGACTTTTTGGATATATATAAATTTAGCTTTATATAGTTTTAACAATGAAGAATGTTCAAACATCTACAGGATCTAGGTACTCTTCAAGAACTTGCAGAGGAATATATGAAGAAGATTGACACCAGATTCCTTAAGCCGAGTTCCAAAGTTGGTAGAAAGCTTCCCCACAAAATATATTCCGGCCCTTAATTCATTTTGTTGAGTATATACGGTACTGGGTAATAGTAATATGCAGATTCAAATACAGGCAAATTGTGTAGCATACTTGGTATGCATTAGTACAAATGTAATGGCACATAAAATCAGCAACTGGAGGGAGAGATACCATATATATATAAATATTTATACTAATAAACAATGATTTTCAGGTAAATCCTCCATTTTGCATATTCACATCATTTTGTAAATTTTCTGTCTGTTACGATCTTACATTAAATTAGATCATATCCAATAAATTCAAAACTTGGTATTTTTCAATTAGTGTGATTGGTGTATTTTCCAAGGTCATTGCTATTTATTACCATTCAGATACAATTCTAGGGATCTGATTGGTCAAGAGCCAAAGTGTACTACGCTGTATCGGGGTAGCCTCGATTGTTTTACCCAGTCAGACGACTTCTCGACCACCTGATACTTCTTCTATTAAGGGGCAAGCCATTTTCCTCTGATGATCATTCTACACCTGACAACTGTGAAACTTGATATCACAAATTGATAGTCAATATAATACCACAATAACAGCTTGATTAATGAAGTGTGTGTTAAAGATAGACCAAAGCTTACCGTATTCAAGTAATAAATGATAATTAGTATAGTTTTTTCTAACACTGACAACAACCAATTACGTCGTAATCACTGTCTACATCACGTCATGAATGACCATTGTTACTCATCACTTCGATAAATGCGGTTTCACCTGCACGAGACTATAACGGAAATCACTATGTCGAACGTATGGAAATAAAACTAGAGATCTGAATGGTAATAAATTCGTTATTTCGAGGTTTCCAGGTGATACAGTGTCATATCGGGCACAAGATTCTTGCATTCACTTCCTAAACAGAAGCATTCTCTCGGCACACACCCTCCCCGCCATCTTGGCGTATTCCAGTACTTCCTCATCATCATCGGCACATGGGTTG
Source organism: Lepetodrilus schrolli (assembly GCA_032361225.1). NCBI lineage: Eukaryota > Metazoa > Mollusca > Gastropoda > Lepetellida > Lepetodrilidae > Lepetodrilus > Lepetodrilus schrolli. The sequence goes on along the minus strand of JAUTBT010084153.1, from coordinate 11,284 downwards.
AACATACGATACGCATGATATGGCATGGCTTCTGATTGGTGTAGTGTCAGCACTCGGGATATGTCAATTTTACCATTCTCATCCTCTGTGGAATACAATGAAAGAAACGCATATATAAACACATATTGAATCATTATCTGAACATTGTAGCCTTTGAAGTTTACTCTCTCACAGATATTTTTCCATTTGTAAATTTCGTCTAAATATAATAAATATATTCAATATTACTTTGTTGTAATTTCACGTTCCTACTATGCACATGACAAAGGGAATTCTGTGTTTGAAAACTGTTTATTTTCCTTGTCAGAGGGACCATTCATTTTTATACAAATTTAACTGCTGCAAGATAACTCTTATATAACATAACGATATAGTAAATAATTCTTATAATTGCTTTCCAATTCAACATGTTTTTAAAACTCCCGTCAAAATCCCTGAAGGTTCCTCTCCCCAAAAATGTAGTGTAGAGGACGTGAGGGAGTGAGTTTTTGTTTTACGTCGCGGTGGGAATCTTTCACCAATACATGACGATTATAGAGGATGTACCTCGAGTGCAGTCGTCTTCCAGCCTGGCATAGCGGCTAGCGTCCAGCTTGGCTCGACACTTCTCTATGGGCACCCAGGTGAACGCCTCAGGACACACCAAGAAGGAAGGGTAGTACTGACCCTGGCAACACAAAAAGATGGTCAACTCCCAGAATACGACACCAAGCCCCGAAATGACGAACCATTTCAAGTAAGGATTTCATGCTAAAGTTCAAATTTCATATGGAGGTTTATGAACAAAACTAGTTTAGCATGAAATCGTACTAAAAAATGTTTCCTAATCTTGGGGTCTGACATACAGAAATGTCACCAATAGTGTGTAACATTAAGCATATCCATCCATGGACAGTAAGATTTGATTTTATTGAATTAGTGCTTTACATCACAGCAGGAATATCTTCTTTTTTCTTTGAATTGGGGTTTTAAGTCGCTTTCAAGATTCTTTCACTTATATCACGGCTTGTCAGTTTAGGGCAGGAGGAAACCCACAACATCCGTAGCGCTGAATGTTGCAGTAAACCTGCGAGCATCGGCTGCTACTGACAAGACCAAGGATGATAACCATTGCCACTCTACAGACATCGCATCCTATCAATACGCTACGACTGTAAACACTATACATATATATATATACAGCCTGCAGAACTCACCTTGTAAACCATCTTGGGACATGAGTGGATGTAGTATCCCATGTAGTAGTATTGAATGGCAGGTGTACGCTTATGCAGCTCTCGCACAAAGGCAATCTCTCTGTAACGTACAAATCATATTTCAACTCAATTTATATATGACATTGATAACATTGAGTTTATATACGAGACAAACATAGGGTGCATGAAACATACAATAATCTTAAAGCTGCTATCACGAATACACATAGCAACCTTGCAGTGAATAACGAACAATGCATTATTACTATTGAAAGCTTGAAACTAGTCTCTAGAAGATGTGTTCAAAAACTAATGAATACAAATGTTGTTATAATTGTATTAAAAAGGCTATATTAAACACTATTTACCAAATAATTTCCTGACTGTTCTATAAAAAATAATCTTTTTCAATAAAATAATTTACACAAACAATTGATTGCAAAATTTAATAACCATACCATTATGACTACAGTATCCACTAAACTTTCACCTGACATCTCACCAACGCAATCATATCTATATTATATCATATTACTGTTACCATGGTTACCTGATAGCTGAGTAGGTCCCGAGCGAAAGAAACCTGTACGCAGGATCATAGTAGAGATAGACGGAGGACATGCAATGAGGGAGGATATCGATGACCCCAACTGCAATGATCTTCCCGTCTAGGAGGTACTGTTGATGGAATGATCCGTATCCCTGTTCAGGGCCCCCAGCAGGTTTCTCAGCCTGGAAGAGAAAAGGCAGTGTTTGAATGCTACTAGCAATTAATAAATAGAATAATTTAAAGTTTATGTTATTAATCCAGAGATAAAAATGTGGAAATCAATACTATTCTCATGTTAACACCCGAGGACCTGCTTCAAAACATGCACACCTGTTGGCACCACCGAAACAGTTAACCCTTGCCATGCTGGAGGCAACCAGAGATGCCCTAAGGAGCAATGCCTGTGCCTAATCCAGCACGGAATGGGTTAAACAATCGCAAAATTCCTCAAATCTGCAGAAAGGCTACATTAACAAACAAACAAAATCACAATTGAGGAACACCTAATATGTCTGGATGAACATCTAATATGTCTAACTTCCTACCTCCAGAGGAGAGCTAGCCAAGAAGTTGGTGAAGTCAGTTTCTGTGCATTCATTAGCAGGTTCTTTGTGGATTGCCATCTGGTATTGTTTAAACACTTGATGTGATTCGACAAAACTGCCAGAATACATATTGGACTTGGAGTTAACAAGAACTAGTCGCATCTACAAAGAAAGAAGAGAGTAACTGCTATAAGTACCTGCAAGGGAGATTCCACTAAGAATCGCGTGTATTGCGACTTATTTGGTTTGCTGGGTGCATCACCGTGTATAACCATTTGATATTTGGAATATACTGTGTGAGCTTCAGTGAAAGAGTCGGAAAAAGCATCACTTCTCGGAGTTGAGCGTACAAGTCGAATCTGAAAGGGTACGACATGCATGAGGTTGAATTCTAATGAGTGGTTTAACATTTTATGTTGCAGCAGGAATCTTTCAATCTTACATGACGATCAATTTCTAGTTCAAATAGAGCTTCTGATTTACTAATAACATTTCTTCCTATGAATGATGAAGTCAACTGACGAAGATTGTGTAAATGCACCTACGGATTCACCACAAAAATACATAATCTGTCTTCATGAGTATTGCTTCTAATAATAATAAAAAATAAAATAAGAATGTCCACTTATATTGCATTACATTCATGCTTGAAAACACACTCGAAGCACTACATTATTATTCCCAGTTCAATCAACGCGCATTCACCGTCACAACTCCCTGAAGAGTACTCGACCTAAGATGCCATTTCAGGTGCTAGATGGTTAACATTCTCAATTCCATCTCGTCCTACTGGGTACCCACCCATCCACAGATGGGTGGACTGGAGCGGTGTGGATATAAGCACTTAGCTCATGATGGATGGCATGAGTTAGGCTTGAACCCAGGACAGCGAGGTTATGAAGCAAACTCGCCACCTCCAGACCACCATCCTTCATGAAAGGTTAAATAATAATCACATCTCTGGTTGCCTCCTACACATATGCAGGAATTAATTGATTAAAACATCACACTGAATGACAATTGCTCGATTTCATACTGATAAGCACTTGCCATGGAAACTGACCTCAAGTCTATGCGCCACTCGATCTGCTTTGCTGGGTTCATTCAAGTAGTCCTCTAATGACTTCCCATCAGCATGTTCCGATTCTTTCTGAAATTCAAAATGGAACAAACATTAAACAGGTTAAACATAGATCTGTACTGTGTGATGAAAATATGTCCATATTCTTTTCAGGATTAAACAATACTTATATACAAAACCAATGGGGCTAAATAATTATCATGAAACAAAAATACAAAACTGCTACGTATGGGTGACGTTTAACATGTTTAGGAAGGTGTAGGTTACATCACACAGACTTATGTTTACAGTCAGAGTGATATGTGGTATGAAGTTTACAATCTTACTTGTTTATCGGCAGCTGCATATATCCCTTGTGCAGCCATCTTCTGCAATTTCTTTTCTTTGCGTAGGTTCTTGGCTTTCTGACACAGAGGTTTGTTAGGGTCAGGACCATCACCTGAAGAACAGTGGCCAGAGAAGTTAGAAGTCTTCATACCCCAGACAACCACCCACATACCCCCTACTATCAGGTGTTTTCACCCCACCAACCACCCATATATACCCCACTATGTTGCCAGAGAAAGTAAGAGTGTTCCCACCCAAACAACCATCCACATACAAGTTTACTGCAATATCAGAAATTAAACATATTATCACCATTAAAAAAAAGATTTGAATTGGGGTTTAGAGCCGCTTTCAAGATTCTTTCACTAATATCACGGCTTTTCAGTTTAGGGCAGGAAGAAACCTGCACCATCCGTAGCGCTGAATGTTGCAGTAAACATGCGAGCACTGACTGGTACAGACAAGACCAAGGATAACTGCATTGCCACTCTACTAGGCCTGCAATGATACATTTTCTTACGATACGATACATATCACGATTCATAGGTCATGATACAATATGTGTTACGATACCTCAATAATGTGTTTGATCGGAAAAACCAAAGGATACTTTGAACCCGAAATATTGTCACTCTGACGATATGGCAAAGCTAAAGGTGGAGATCAGGGGGCCCCATCCCTTTTATTACTAAATTTGGCTGCATCTCGGTTGCAAAATGTATTTCATAAATTGCAGACATCTAGGCATTAATTCTTCAACCAAATACATTAATTTTGATGATCGTTTTGCAGTAATTACTCTGTATTACTTCATTCGGCCGTTATCTATCGGAAGTTATGGAGCTGGGTCCAGTTGCATGATGCTCTTGTAGGCTACAATAGTTGTAGGGACCTACAATAGCCTACAAGAGCTTTGTGCAACCCAATTCCAATTGTAGAGTTTTCTATTAGCGCTTCAAGAGTGTCGTGCAACTAGACCCAGGTGGACAACTAGCTGCAGTTCTGTAGCTAAAAAGTACCCTATTTACTATTTTGCTATTTATTTGGCAGCCTTTAGCTACAGAGGATTGCAGTAATGAGCATCAACAAAAGTACGCACCAGCTCTAATGCGCTGGGTTAATCACTTCCGCATGTTTAGGAACACAATATCTATATTCTGTACGGATTTCAGTCCAATGCAGTATGTTTCAACACATAAAAATCTATTTCATTAAATTAAATACCTCTGTATCGTTGTGTATTGATACGTAGCCTCGCGATATGATAAGCGAATCGTCAAAATTTGTATTGCGATGCACCGATACATCGTGAATTGTTGCACCCCTACCCTCTACAGACAGCGCATCCTATCAATATCGCGTCAGAAAGGTAATTTTCGCAAACATTGATGCCAGGCCCCTGGGGCGGGATTTGAACCTGGAACCTTTGGCTCTGAAGTCCAATGTTCTACCACTGTGCTACCACCTGCCCCTTTTATAACCAACATATTTTCTAGGGGCCACTTGCCAGGAAAGAATCAAATACAAATGGTGCACACCTTTCTTTGGATGTTGTCCTTTCTTTGCCACAGTCTCCATGGTTTCTTGTTTATTCGGTTTTGATTTATCCCCACACTCCCCTACTGACCGTGCAGACATCGACAACTCCGATTCTCCTGCTGAGTTATCTCCCTTTGAAGAATTACCACCACTGGATGTCTTGTCCATTTCTTTAACCATTCCTTTCTCCAGTTTCAAATCACTTGGGACAATATTCTCCAGCCTTTCTATATTTTCCACAGAAGCCTGATCGGGTGAGCTGCTAGTTTTGTCCTTGTCATTTGGGCCATCTCCTTTTCGTATTCCATATATGAGGTACTTGTTGACCATCTTTATTACTTTCTTGTGAGACTTGTTCATCTTGAATTTGGACACCTCCTGTCTGATGGAGTAATGAGGGCAACATGTCACCTTCATCGTGGGCTTGTAACAGTATTTGCCACTTCTGAAAGAAATAATAATAAAAATGTGTACCAATATCATACTAGACTCCATACCCCGGTCAGTGGATCAGTGTGTACTCATTACACCTTCTCAACTCTCTGGGGAATAGACAACCCAAGTTGTCATTCCATGTGATTATAAAAGGCTAACATTCACAATACCACCTCATCCTACTGGGTACCCATGCACAGCTGGGTAGACTGGAGCTGTGCAGATCTAAGAACTCTGAGTACTACATAAGTTACATGAGCTAGGCTCTAACCCAGCAGACTCAATAGCTCTAGACCATTGCTCTTTAACTCTTACTGCTTAATTAAATTTATTGGAATAGTCTGTACTCAATATTTTGTGTTAATCCAGATTTTAATTATCATATTAATCTTCTCTCTCCTGCATGGCAAATTTAGGGCATCTTTGACTTTGATTTCCCCCAACATAGAGAAGGTTAAATGCCTACAATCTCATATGTTAATGATTGTTTTGGACAATCAAAACTATAAATACAAAGCATGTTCACTTTGTTTTTTAAATAAACTTTTCCATTTATTTTTAATAATTAACAAATAATTTTTTTTTTAAATGCTACTTTAGTTAGGTGTTCACTCACCTTCTCCATCCTCTATCAATAAGGTCTTCGTAATCTTGTACCGTCATGGAGTGTGCCCACAAGCCTGCAACAAGTAGCAGATCTCATAACAGTTAGATCAATGGTGATTTATAATTTGTTTATCTCTCACACTCATAACATGTTCTCAACAGCTCACCCATTTAACATTTGAACCAATGCACGTGCCCAGGTCTGCGTTTCACAAAAGGGTTGTACATTTAAATTTAAATTTAGGCTTACATTATTTCCCGCTGTAGTAAAAGCATGGCGTGTTTCCTGATTTAGGCCCAGACTATAGTACGACCCTTTAGTGAAACGCAGCCCCATTGTCACAGTTCTAGCTCTGGACACATCAAGATTTGGGGCTTGATGTCCAACATAATGTTGTTAGCTGTCAGCATGCAGGTATCTGTTGTTACCACAACTCACTAATGCAGCTAATACAGATTGCTGCCATCAATTAAACCAAGTGCTTCAATATTCGCAAATGAAAACTTCATACAATATGTCTGTGTGTAAATTAAGTTTTACAGTATTTGACATAAATTTGAAGTTTACAATTGTACGAGACACAGGCTTGATCTCTGGAATTAGCCTCACTGCCATTCACCATGCACACAGTGGTTTTCTTTGGACCTTGACCTTAGGGGCCGTATTCATAAAGTGGCTTAAGTTTTGGGCTTAAGCCCGTTTAAAAAAACAACTTAGTTAAGCCCCAAAATAAGTCTGCAATCAAAACAAGTCTAAGCCAAAAAAAAGATACGCCCAAATACGCCATTTTATTTTTTATTTATGCCGCTTTATGAATACGGTCCAAGAACTATAACTTGTCTGTTTCAACCCATCTATCTTTTACTCCGGATTGTTATTCAATCAACTAAACCTAATACTTTACCCTAGCTGGCATATTGGACATGACTGTGATTATGGGTCAATAGAAAAAACAAGTGACATTTCATGTCTTATCGAGGATTGCATTTTTCATTTATGAAATATTCTCTCTGTGAAGTAAAGTATTAATTCATTTATGCCGGTTTTATTTTCTTAAATGTCTAATTGGCAATTATATTGTAAAATAACATTCTAGTCGCTGTGTATTGGTGAAATATTCCCGCTGCAGCGACGTAAAGCATTAATTAATTCATTCAGAACAAAACTTGTGCAATGTGATACCGTATTTTCTCTAATAATTCGAACCCTCTAATAGTTCGAACACCTAAATTAATCTCTGAAAATATTAAAAATTCCGCCCCTAAAAAATACAAACATTTTTTTCAAATCGTAATTTTCAAATTAATCGAACACAATAAAAATAAATCTTAAAAAAAGTTTTGTTTGTGTTTTAAATCCTTGGAGATAGTACATGCATAACTCTTCACTGTCATTTACAATGATAATATGAACTTATTTTATTCTAAAATAACACTATTATCTTAAGTTTTGTAGTCATCTCACCTAAAATCATTCGGATAAGTTCTAAAATAATACTATTTTCTTACATTTTGTTCTAAAATAACATTATTTTCTTGTGTTTTGTGAAGTCATCTCACCTAAAATCATATCACTGGATTATCACAGAAGTAATCAGCAAAACAACCCACCAGTTAACTACTTCACACCTATGGAAACATTAAACAATACAGACAGATCGGCCTCGTGGGAAGACACCACAGTACACATGTCATTGGTTACACCTTTTAAAACAACATAGGTCAAGGTTGATTGCACTGCAAATCCCATGCCTTCTACCTATAATGGACTCATCTTCTATTAACATAAGACGCAATAACGGTTACATATATTCACATCTTTAGTAGGCCAGTTAGATCAAATCCCCCTTGTGTAATTAGGCTAAATAAATAAAAGGAATGTGTATAGAATGACATATTAAAAAACATATAAACTGCCGACAAACTCCGGCCTCAACTCATTTGAGAAGCATGTTCAATACTTTATAATCAGCAGAATTGAAAAGCATGTTCAATGCTTTATCATCAGCAGAATTGAGAAGCATGTTCAATGCTTTATAATCAGCAGAATTGAGAAGCATGTTCAATGCTTTATAATAAGCAGAATTGTCACAAATGTCTTCTAGTCTTGTGTACAACCAAATACACTCTATGAAAATGTACCACATCAGGTAAGAATGGTAAGATTAAACGAATGGTAATTCTTCAGAAGCCTTGATATCACATCAGCCGGAAAGCTGCTACCTTACGTAATGACGCCCCTTTGATTACGCCGCGAGCAGAATCCAGTGTTATTATAGGGTTAATAGTATCCCAATTTCTGATCTACTTTTATAAATCACAATTCTATGCATTTACCGCAAGTGCGGTATTTGCTATGATGTTCTATCCATCTTGTAGTAGTGTCAATGTACTACCAATACTTCTGTAACATTGAGCTGTATTTGCAGTATTCACAACTTACTTGAACAGTATTGTACAGCGCTGGCATTGACACAGTGGTTATTGCCGCTAGGTGATTGATGTCCGCAACGGATTTCTGAACCTAAAACGGCAAGAGAGAGAGAGAGAAAAACACCCGTTACGATTATCAAATTTACGAAGATAAGTACAACGGCAATAGGTTTAATTTACTAGTTTTCAGAACAACGTGGCATTTATCAAACGATAAAAGGATGTCAGCGTCCCGGGAATTATTTTGGGTATGTTTCGCACCTACTGCTGGCGGCCGGGTCTACGCCGGCGACGGTCTCTTCTTCGTCTTTAATCCCGCCATTTTATACGCAAAACTTTCACACGTTAATTTGGTCGATAACTTAAAAGATATTAGTAAGATCGTAAATCGACAAACATTGTAGTGTATGATTGTCATTTCTGCATCCTGTAGGCATCTATTGTATTAATTAATATGAAAGACTGAAGCCATTCGATTTTTTTTTTACCGATGTTACTAACATTGTTATCACTTGCCACGTACAAGTGATGTATATTCTTGCAAAAGACTTTGTGTGCATTATATGTCATAGATAGAGAGAGAAAAAGAATCGATGCACAGCAATATTGTCGGCATGTTGTACCTCAAATCGTTAATTTATCATATGTTTTAGTTATATATTTAGCGATCTTTTGTGAACAATCCACCTGACCAGGCGATCTAATGTCTCCAAGAAATTGAACATTTATATAATTTTGCGGCTGTTTCTTGCGTTCTTTCAATAACAGGATGGTGTCAGGTCGTTTCGTACCATTGTTTGGATTCGTATTCCAATGTTATGATCAACAAATATCATCACTTCTTTCAATAACACGACTTTCGTGATTATAGATTTTGGCTATCTGAATATACTAGCGAATGCTATCTATTCTAATAAGGCCTTTCCCCGATTCCCTTGCTATCGTAGTTTTTGTTCTAGAGATGATATTTCTATGTTAAACGATATGCACTTGCATTTAAACATCCTAGACTCAAAAGTAAAAACAGAGCACATGGCATACTGTTCACGCCATTTTTTAATCATGTGACAGTCATCCAGACACAAGGCTACGAAGTACATCAAACGAACAAAGGAGAAATATTGAAGTACACATGTACTGCTGTGTCTATCTTCTTCGCAAATATATGTTGATATATCACATTAATAAAGCCTTTGTTGTCTTGTGCATCTCTTGGATGTAAACATTTATTCCATTATTGCAGAATTAGGATGTTGATTTGTATATTGATGTTAATTGTATAGTTAGATGGACTTTGTTGAACGAGATTCAGTTTTTCAACCCATAAGAATATAATTATTGCATCAAGCAATTAACCCTCATTCCTTATGAAGATATGTACTTGTAGGTTAACTCAGGACTGCCATTTTTATTATACATGTTGCTATCTATTATAAATAGGGAATATATAGTAATGAATTTCCCAAAATTAACCAAACACAGATTAACCCACACTAATTGCTTCAAGATAAAACTTTGAAACTAAGAATGCTAAGGGTATAACATTGTTTTGGCACCAAAGGGGGCAGTCCCTTGGTCAGTCAACTCTCACTTAACTTAACCTACAAGTACACTTCAATGCCATGAGAGTATGTAGGGAACACTCCCTGAACCCCAGGGGTAGTTTCCCAGGAGTAATGTTGTGTTAATTCTGGGAACTTGGAATCCTATAAAGAGGTATCTATTTACTCTATTCTGATTCCTATCATCTTGTGAAGGTGTGTCAAACTAGTCTATTATATTGAGGTTATGAAAAACTCTTAATACTGTAAAACGGGTATTATTCGCGGCTCAAAATTTTCACAATTTGGTAAAATTGAAATACAAAAACATTTACGATTTGTAGAATTCTCAATGTCCAATTTAATATATTTAAAAAAAATTTAACGTCATTTAACGAGTTCACAAACCTCAGTTCCTACTCACAAGCTAATCTGTTAAAATCACACGTGCAGTGAAAACAGAAGTGTTAAACTTGTGATTAGTCATGTCGGTTTATAGATTGGTAATACTATCTCCAATGATTAGATTAGTGTCAATCGGAAGTAAACAGGGTAAGTCGCAATTGGAAAAATAACAAAACACAGGGCCTATGTATGTGCTTGTATAGTGTTGTTACGTAACTATAATCAAATCAAACAAAAGTATTGTCATCTAATTAATGGCGTAGATGCTCAGTTGGCCTTCAGCCTGAATGTGTTTTGATAACTATCAACGAGTCACGTCCTGGGTAGAGAGTGGGCCCTCGTTCTATAATATGGTCAACTAGTATATTATTCTCGTGTTTCTTAAATTCACGATCAAATACAAATAGTGAATTTCGTGAAAATTAGAGACACACGAATAATACCCGTTTTACAGTATCATATACTGAGTCAAAATAAAAACTTCACACCTTTTAATATGAAATATAAATATGACTTGTTAAATTAGACACGTATCATATCATTGTTCCTGAACTATGGACTAATGAAAAAAGTCACCACAACACATTTAGGCCACTCCGAACATCAAGCATCCCACAATAATGCTT
>JAUTBT010084152.1:0-12529 GCA_032361225.1 Lepetodrilus schrolli | reverse complement strand
TCCTGCCCTAAACTGACAAGTCGTGATATAAGTGAAAGAATCTTGAAAGCGACTTAAAACCCCAATACAAAAACAAACAAAATACATAAACATAAACTGTTTTTTACAACAAAAAAAACCAAAAAAACATAAACATAGACTGTTTTTACAAAAAATATGTTCTGTACTATAATAGTGAAGCCATATGTTTTGCTGTGTCTCATTGTAATTTGGTATTGCCCATATTTTGTTACATGCAGTTTAAGTTTGGTAATTCCATGTATGATCTTTATGAAATTTCTAAGGCTGCACACTTATGACAAATAACCCTAAACTAATCCTAGTCTCGGAGGGTGAAATCAACCCTATTGACTGAAAAGAGCCACTGAGAAGCTTTCCTATCTGAAATTGTTCTACAGAAAACTCGACTTGACTTAATTATCTTTACCCTCTGAAATTATTCCAAAGAAATATAGACTTGCTTAGCTGTTCATAGCAGATCAATCTGAAACAGAAATAATTGGGTGAGACATAGATCTGTGACACTGACTAAAATAATCCTAAAATAATAGTCTTTTTCTTTCAGCCTAAGGAGCCCAGCAAGGATGTCAAGGCCAAGGTGGACAAGTCAAACAAGGTTGACAAGGTGGACAAGTCAAACAAGGTTGACAAGGAGGACAAGTCAGACAAGATTGACAAGATTGACAAGGTGGATGTTGCTGGAGCCACGACAACAGAAACATCAGACACAGGTCCACTGGCAGGAGACAAGGTACATACTACTTCAGTCAGGTTCCACTGTAATCTTCTTTTTTTTTATATTTGGGTTTAGAGCTATTTTCAATATTCTTTCAGTTATGCTACAGCTTGTCAGTTTAGAGCAGGGGGAAACCTGCAACATCCGTAGAGCTAAATGTTGCAGGTACTGACAGACCAAGGAGGTTCCACTGTAACTACTTCTTGTTACTAAAGGCTTCATGCTCTACATCAGGCCCCCGTTTCACAGCGACATCCTAAATTTAGGAGCTCCTAACTTTATGATCCAGTTTATCACTTCCTAAGTTAGATGCCGATTTAAGAAGGGATACGACTTGTGACGTCGCCATGAAATACTTGTTACGAGGTGACAACTCTTAGGACTGGTTTAAGAGCTCCTAAATAGTTAGGAGGCCGTTGTGAAATGGGGGAGAGTATGTGAGCTCCTACAGGCTCTTTTACTATATAGTTAATGCATGAGGAGACAGTCTCTCATCGTCGACAGGTTCAGTTAGTAGATGAGGTGCAAAGCAACAAGGCTATTATCTGAGCCTGTCAGCGATTAGAGACCAGGCTCTGACGGTATTAACTGTTTTAAATCATGGCTTCATAATTAAGTTCTATAATGCTAGTTTTAAGAGAGAAATTGTTATAAATTTGTGGAACTATATTGTCAATTTACACAATCTGAAGGGGCGGATGGTAGCGCACTGGTAGAATGTTAGATTTCGGAGCCAAAGGTTCCAGGTTCAAATCCTGGCCTGGGGGCCCGGCATCAATGTTCGTGAAAGTTACCTTTCTGACGCGATATTGATAGTATACACTGTCTATACTGTGGCAATGCAGTTAGCATCCTTGGTCTGCTAGTACCAGCCAGTGTTCGCAAGTTTACTGCAACATTCAGCACTACGGATGTTGCAGGTTTACTCCTGCCCTAAATTGACAAGTCGTGATATAAGTGAAAGAATCTTGAAAGCGACTCTAAACCCCAATTAAAAAAAAGAAAAAGTTATATCATGGCTTGTAGCAACGCATAAAGGATGAATTGTTTAGTCCCACGTGGTTCTTTCAGGAGTCCAAGCCCGTACCCATAGTGACGAAGCCGAAGAAGCCAGCTGGAGCCGTGTCCATGTTTGGTGGTCTGGACCCATCAGCTCTGCTCAAGAAGAAGAAAAAACCAGCAGAGGAAAAAGAAGAAGAGAAAGAAAAGCCTGCTGCAGAGCCTGAGAAGAAACCAGAGAAGAAATCAGGTTAAAATATGATCCACAAATTAAATTAAGGGCCTGCAGTTTAGACACATGGTTTGAAGAATTTTGTGTCATTCTTCTTCCAGTGTGTTTGTAAGTTACTGAAAAGTACCAGGAGGATGTAGACAGCGGGATTTATTTTTTGTTAAAATAATGTAAAGCTAGATTTTGTCCCTTAATAAACTAGTTTTTGAGTATGTATCCACCCATTGCAATGTGAATTACTGACTTTAAATGTCCTTTTCGTTAATGCTCATTGAGGTGTTCATTTAAGAAATTATAGGACACGCAGACAAAATTTAAGTACTTTTGTTTTTCTTCTGCAGATTCTCTGTTTGACGATGACACTGATGACAAGAAAAAGAATGACATATTCACGGTCGTCGCCCCAAAACCGAAACTCTCAACCCCAGCTTCAAAACAGGCCAAGCCAATGGAAGAGAAACCAAAACAAACACCAGGAGATTCAGAAGACAAACATGAAGAAGAAAAGGTCAAACATTGCGTTTGCGTATTTGTAAATTATTAGTCATTGTAAGTTTGCAGCCATGGTTCATGGCACATATTGCAACATCAAGTTGTTGTTGGTTATTCCCCCAAGACAAGATCACCCCAATATATGCCATCAGACTGTGGACAATAGATACAATGTAAATAAATAAGTAAATAAATAAATATATAGACAGACAGACAGACAGACAGACAGACAGACAGACAGACAGACAGTCGGTCGGCGGCAAATATATAAATAAATACATTAAAATAAAACAAAATAAAATAAATTACATTAAAAACAACAACAACAACAAAAAAACATAACTTTTTTTATAATTTAAAAAAATTAAAAATTTAATAAATAAAAAATAAAAAATAAAGTACAAAAATTAATTAGGAGATAAATGGTTCCTATTGCAATTTTCCTGTGATGTTATTGTTAACCAGGTGGGAATTTCATTTAACACCGATGACGTAAATGATGTAAAATGTCCACCTGGCCCCCATTTCACAACATCCTAAATTTAGGAGTTCCTAACTTAATGACCCAGTTTATCACCTCCTAAGTTAGATGCTGATTTAAGAAGGGATACGACTTGTGACGTTGTCGTGAAACACTTGTTACGAGGTGACAACACTTAAGACTGGTTTAGGAGCTCCTAAATAGTTAGGAGGCCGTTGTGAAACGGGGGCCTGGTCAATAGATGTTCACTTTCATTCACAAAATACTGGGGCCACCGAGTCTCCAACTGTTCTTCAGTTTCTACATTAAAAGTACAATATGATAAGTTTCTTTACCTAATGCTGTTGTCTCCATTCCTAAATGCATCGTCAATCGTCTTGTTGTTCCCCACGCTGTATTTACACCACCGGCCACTGCTGTCGTCAAACCACTTCCAGGTGTGACTGTTAACCTACCAACAGGACATAGGTGTAATAAGAAATACCCTCCACATTAATCACAAGACATACAGTAACAGTAAAAATTTCATAATGTATATCTTTACTAGCTTGAAAAGCAAGGCACATATTTTCAATGTATATCCTAACTATTTATCTACAGTTGCCAAATAGTCCAAACTCCAACTTCATTTTCTTTCTTATTTGGGTTTTAATCCTCTCAGACAAGGGTTTGACAACACAGTATTTTCAGCTATATGCTTGTCATTGGTCGTCATCATTGAGAGAGTAAAAAAAGTGGTTAACTTTGATCTATCTCAAATATTGAATGTTTTCCTTTTCATGCCACACAAAAAAATTACATCGTAATAAAAGTGCCGATTTTCAGTACCACCTTCCTGTGGAAGGAGCAAAGAAATACAAATTGAGTGATGTCTTACAATGAGTTTCATAGCATCAAATTTCCTTCTTGATATCACAGATACTTTCTCAAACAGGTCTAGAAGGAGTAACAGTGGTGCCATCCATCTGAAGCAAATAAATGTTCATAGATACGTACAGATTGAGTGAAATAATGCTTTACATCGCTGCAGAAGTATTTCACTCACATGCAATGACAAATACATACATAGAACAGCATCAGAGGCTGTTGGTACCACATTTACACATGTTGAACACTACACCTGGGTACTTACATCATCTAGCGACCTCTTACGACCACATCATCTAGTGACCTCTTATGACCACATCATCTAGCAACCTCTTACGTCCACATCATCTAGTGACCTCTTACGACCACATCATCTAGCAACCTCTTACGACCACATCATCTAGCAACCTCTCACGACCACATCATCTAGTGACCTCTTACCACATCATCTAGTGACCTCTTACGACCACATCATCTAGTGACCTCTTACGACCACTACAACTATATAGTCATACTCACCTGTCCAGCTACAATCACAAGACCTAGCTAACACACAAGTTTAATAAGTAACCCGTTAAGTAACAGTAAGGCCACATAAGCGAAACAATAAAACAGTTTACTATTATAATTTCTCGTCCATAAATGAATACTAACCCTTAGAGAGCGTCATAGACAATTTTTAGCTATACTTCAGTGAATATTGGACTTGACATAACCAAATTTTGAGGTGTGTTAAGTAAGATCTTGCAGAATAATATCGTACAAATTTACAGGATTTTATAATTTGCATGGTGAAGCTAGTCATATTGCTGACGTATGGTGTACTCTTTGTTATTTCAATGTCCATATTTTACCATTAAGAAAAATAATTGATATTTATGAATTAACAGACCTGATTACTAACAGTACTAAACTAAACCTTATTATCTGATGAACCTGAATAACACTGGCTCAAATAGCGTTATTAGGTTGGATCACTTCGGGTCCGGTCACACTTTGCTGAATTCAAGATAATATTACCACGATTAGAACGTTAATGTTATTTTAATTAAAATTTAAAGAGGTCGCCAAGCACCAAACCCCATGGAGTCCAAAATGCGCGACTTCTCGCCCACCCAAAAAATATTTTACGCGAGGGCCTTTGAATTCGCGTGAATGGCGCGTCCTGGATTTAACACTGTTGCTGCCAGGTGCCGTTTGTCACATTTCGTGCGTGTTGCCGAGGAAAGGGTGTCTTGGAAGTACCGTAACCGTACGTTGTTGCGGTACAACAACGACTTGTTGCGGTACAACAACGAATGTTACATTATTCTATTCTGAACAATTAAATAAACTTCCCGTCGTCAAACAGTGTGCGTACACAGATTCGTGGTGATACAATTAATTTCCAAAGAAAACACAACGCATATAATATGGAAAATAAATACTAGAATATCTGGATTTAAATCAATGTCAATAATATCAAACAAGATATTAGTATAACACTACGTTTCTTCTTGAAATAGCATGATACAATCATTTACTTATTTAATATTACTAACACGCTTTGGAACTAAAGTTGCCCATTAACTTGGGTGGGTAGAAATACATTGTAATAATTATATAATATGTTATTTTCATGTATTACTTTAAAAATAATAATAATGAATACCTCTCAATAGAACTGCTTTCATGAAATTATACGAAAACTATTGCAATACAAATAGCGATTGTATTAATTAAAATAAAATGAAAATATAAGAGATAGGCTATCGTGGAAGTTAATGAGAGCCAGTTTTAACCTACTGTGTATTCCGAATGCTTCTTGGGTGACGCGCTTCTTGCAACTGCCTGTGATTTTAAGATCTTTAAGTACTTGTACATGTACCAGGATCTGATGCAATCTATTCAAATGTAAATTATGGCTGGGTGTGCAACATGATGCTCCAGTCTATGTAAAGAGACGCATTTACGGTTATACATGTATACATGGTGCGCTGTCAATTGCGTATGGAAGTGAGTCAATGTCGACCTACAGTACATACATGTTATAAATTCAGGGATAAACATCAAATGAATACGTGTGTGTACTGTAAGTGGATTCGATTGTTTGATAACACAGATGTACGTGAGTGAGTGATTATGGAGTTTAACGTCGCTGCGGGAGTCTTTCACCCATTTGCGACGATCACAAATGTACGAGATCAGTATGCATTTTATAAAATTAAAAAATAATAATAAAGAAGAAAAAAAATTAAAGAAAAAAAACTTTTCTTTTTTTTTAAATATAAAAAAATCAATGGAAGCATTCGAACGTAGATTTGGCGCATTGCTATTGCACATATTATTATTACATTACTGAGGATGGACTCTACCACACAACTTAATACTCATTGCTTTGTTGTCTCACTGACATAATGTATCGCGGGGAACCCCCTCACTTTACTTCCTAGTTGGAACGTGACCATTATCCAACA
Source organism: Lepetodrilus schrolli (assembly GCA_032361225.1). Lineage (NCBI taxonomy): Eukaryota > Metazoa > Mollusca > Gastropoda > Lepetellida > Lepetodrilidae > Lepetodrilus > Lepetodrilus schrolli. The sequence goes on along the minus strand of JAUTBT010084152.1, from coordinate 6,266 downwards.
ATGCTCTTTTGAAAGCTTGTAAATACAGAAATATAATTAAAAGATATGTTTCAAACGAGAACGCTATCAAACTTGAACAAACCGGGAGTGAGCACATATGTGTTCCTACAGTTCAATCATACAGTAAGCCATAATGATATTTATTGCCCCAGCGTGGTGTTTTCAACGATGTCATATCTAAACGATATTAAACGCCCGTGACATATCGCATTCTCACGTTCCCATTGGTTGACCCGACAATTTGCGAACTACTTTCAACGAAAAACATTCACTACTCACATAGTTGTCAACACGATCAATAAAAGACATGCCGGTCGATAAATTAAATACCATATTACAAAAACAGTATCGCTTACTGTGTTCATAGTTATTTATTACCGTTCTCACCTTAGCTCAGAAATTACATGAAATACATATATGCTAAATAAAATATATGTCAAACATTTATTGACTTAATCTTTCTCATCTGTTCATCTGCTTCACTAGTTACACATGGTTACAAACATGCAATCGCCTATAAAAATCAATGATCCTGTAAAGGTGGATGGTGATTTGACGGCACGAGTGGTCAACATTCTAAAACCCCTGGACACCTATAAGGTCTACGAGGTTAGAACTAACATTGGTCAGGCCTACATAATGACTTAGTTCGTTTACGGAACTAATTTTATTGTGGTGGATGTATATCATGAAGACTGTAGCAAGTAACCAAGCTGCAAACACGATACTGTACTGTGTGTCACTTGAGAAAATGTATTGACTTATTGTCCCTCGTGAAATGATTTATATTAATATAAATCATTACACTCGGGCCATAAAGTTGATATGAAATAGTTTAATATCCTCTATAGACGATATCGCACCACCCAGGACCATTATCGTTTAGAATATCTACACCAAGTGCTAAGTAGGTTGGCCTTTTAAAAGGCACATCGAAAGCATTATATGATATATAGTTTGCCATGAAATGCATTGATACTTCTATTTGGTAGATCTCAGTAAATAATACGTCATGGAATGAAAAACTAAGAAAACTTCAAATTCATATATTTGTCTTACCGGAATTTTTTGTTATTATTTATATTAGTTGTTTTGCCTTTTCTTTCTCTCTTCTTTAAAAACATATCTTTAATATTATTGAAAGGCATATAAAAGGCATACAATGGCGGCCTTGTTTACATATTTCATGGTCAAACATATTTTTCACGAAAGTATGTACATTTGTTGTGTCTACACAAGTACATTTTTCGCATATCTCACTGCTTTTCAATATTTTCATATTTTATCATATTTTAATATATAGTTACGTTTTAATGGTACCAGAAGTCGTGAAAGATTATTTTGGCCGTGTTCAATTATTCGAGTTATCCCCATTAGTCTATTAGACTATAGAAAATTGAGATGTTACAGTTCATTACCAACTGATTATTCTGGTTTTACCGGAAATGTAAACTGCAATGGAATTTTACCTATCCTACAGCAGTGAAACTATATGTTGAGGTACAAAAGCGATTATATGTATGCTAAGTGCATGTACTTTGCATATTAAACTCTAATTCGGTCCCAAACGACAACTTAATCTGTGATGGTATGCCTTTTAGACTATTGTATACAGTGGTTACGACAGATTCAAACACGGAATATTCTGTATTTAAATTTAAGAGAATGCTTGAACTATACTATATATTTGGTACTTGTAGTGAAACTACTACGTGTTTGCATGACGTACATGAGTCTGTACAGCCGCGGATACCAGAGATAACGTTTTAGTGGTATATGTATATGTTACAGTCAATGTCTAAAATCAGGCAATGTGTCAAATGTATTACATTTTCAGTGAATTTCAATTCATTCAAGTAATGTTTAACAAGCCTGAAATGACAAAAATACCTGCCTTATTTGACAGATTAACCGGCGTGAGTTTGATGAAAACAATTTAAGATAATGCGTACGTTTTTGTAGATATGCACATAGGATTGCATATATTTTGTATATGTATTAACACAGAATTGTGTGAATACCTATAAAAATTTACACATTATGTTCATTATTTTCCAACAAACTCACGCCTGCTAATCTGTCAATTAAGGGGAGTCATTTTATAATTTCAGGCATTTTAAAAATTGACTGAATGGAAAGAAAGTCACTGAAAGTTTCACACATTGCCTGATTTTAGAGATTGACTGTAACATATATAGGTCTACTAGATTCGATATATAGGCGACATATATATAGTACTTAGTCCTATCTCGAAGCAGGATGCTCATAATATGATAGCAATGATTAGGACTACCATGATCATGTGAGAAAATCAAACAAATTGATGTCATTAGTCTTAGAGGGTCGCGAATTACATGTTCTGTATTTTACGGGGAATGATTCTACAAAGCCATCATCCTTATATAAATTAAATATGGAAGACATATATATTCGTATCCGTGGAATGTTGTATTACACTAGATCCAAAAAGAGGAAGTGGCTTTAATGAGTGAATTTACGCGATAAAGAAATGGATATAGGCCCCTACTTTCCCGAAGACCTGACCGCTGTCCAGTAATAGAAAACCATGTGGTCATCACTCCTACACAATTAGTCCGAGTTCCAGAGTTGGACGTGGCCTTGTCATAACCCATAGCAATAATAGCAGGAGGCAATATACATGATATACTATACTATATATGCCCCTACACTAATACTGTAATTGTACTCAGCACACCTACACAATGTACTAATAGACTTAACACCTACGCAATGTATTAATTAAATAGCTGTATGCGTATACGTATTTTCTATAATTATCTGAAACAATGGAAAGTATGACAATGTGATAACATGCACATAAACTATGCATGCCCTTTAAAACAATGCCAATGCACAGAGAGCGAGTCAGTAATTGTACACATGATCTTAATTGGGATTATAATAGATACAGGTAGTTTAGCAATTTAGGATTCATTGCAATACAAATTTATATTAATTAACACAAAGAGGATTTTATAGCCTGCAATTTATAACCTATCCTACATTATTTCCAGATTAATTTGTATACTCAGTAATTTATCACAATTATTTAGTTTGTATGCATAAGTATTTTTAACATGCATGCTATTTTCCAATCAATAATTTAATTTTCATGTTTTCTGAAGGCGCACCCGGTGCGAATATTACTTCTCAACTTTTTTTTTCTTTCTTTTTTTTGACGGAAATTGTTACCCTTTTGAATTATTAAAACATCGCCTTTCAACGCGGGTGCAATTACACAGAACAACGACTCAGCGGGTCAGTTAATCCATTGCTAGGGTTAAATGTACGATCGCACTCAATGCCCGTTAGTAAATTATCATTTAGCCCCTCGTTTTCTTTCACGGGGCGAAAGAGGAAGGTCAAATAATGGTTCTACACAGCAATTATATAGATATATTATATACAGATATAACATTTATCATGTGCAGTTTAAATTTAGATAATAACAAATGTACATTGACATAATATCTGTCATTGTATAGAGAGTTGTTGACATATCAGACTTAGTGAAACTGAGCATCAGGGTGGATTGGGGTATATTCATGCATTACACATGTGACAGGGGACCATAGGAAAACCATAATAAAATATGCCTACGTGAGTTTTCTTTGGAAAGCGTCGAGTTGTCCGCGTGATATGTAGGCCTACATGTACACATATATTGTGCCAAAATATTCCTACATCGTGTACATTAAAACTAAGCGAGAACGATTGCGCATGCTTCGGGAACCGTCCTTCCAGCGTCTTGGAAGGCAGCTTGGGCTATATATTCCCGAGGGACTTGAGAAGGAAAATGAGAGCACACTTATCCATTGACCGAAGTAATAAACTGTACTCTCATGAGCATGTTTTAGTGCATGGATTTAGCGCAAATAAATGTTCACATTATTATTATTATTATTTCCAAAAACATGAACTTTTGTATTATATCTGCATATATTTGAACGCAATTTGAATAGCCCTACTTGACCATCTCGATATATTATAACAGAAGAATTAATATTTGTTTGTCAAAGATACTTACCCAGTACAAAACAGATGGTCAGAACATTATTATTTTTATTATTATAAAATAAGAGTATTCTTCCTTCTAAATATAAAATCACTTTCAATATTTATATTTGTTTGTGGGGGTAGACCTATTTCTTTTCGCACATGCTCATTTAGTTTGTCCTAGATAGAATATATACAGATACATACATATAGATTTGATGAGAAAAACGAATATTTCCCCATATTATATCCAGGTGTATAGGCCTTCCAGTTTATTCTATACCGAATCCTTTCTTAATGACAACACAAGACAAGCACACGCACTGGTAATATACTGAAAACTGGGATAAACCTTGGACATTGACAGTAAACCATGCATGAAGAGTACGTGACGGACAATATTTGCTTTGATACGACCCCCGCGGAGAGCGTATTGCACCGAGTGAACCCGGCTGGGGGGTTCACGTCACATTCCTCAGTTCTGAATGAGGGGTAGTGTCGGATGGCCAACTCTGTACATTGTAGTGGTCAATGGCCGGGCAGTTGTACAGACGAAACTTAAACACAATGCATAACATCCTCCGAAATTGTCTCATTAAAACTTAATCATTGTGAAACACCTAATGTGTGTGACTGTGGAAGGCCCTGTATATTGGCCTATACCATAGCTTAATATTAGTAGATATTATTAACCCCTATTATATTATTTAATCATATCATGGTATAGACCTAATATATTATTGCACTGTAGGTTACGTCTCAGGGAGAGAGAGAGAGAGAGAGAGAGAGAGAGAGAAGAGAGTAGTTAGTGGCTATCGGTATGTGTATTCTTAATGTGTATGCATATACATACATGTATATTATACCTAATGTGTGTAGATGTATGTATATTTTGTGAATACTAGTATAGGCCTACATAATGAATGAATGAGAGTGTGTGTGTGTGTGTGTGTGTGTGTGTGTGTGTGTGTGTGTGTGTGCGTGTGTGTGTATGTGGGTGTGTGTACATGTGTTTGTACATGCAGAAGTATGATGCAGAAGGAGCTAGATCGTTCACTGCACGTGGACGGTCAGGCGAATTGTTACTATATTTACATGCACACTATCAGTCAGTTGTAACGAGCTGACAATGATTCTATGCAATGCAATTATCGTCACGTCTCAATGTGGTCATGTTGTCAAGGGTCAGAAATTATCGTCTTATCACTACTGCTCGACCACACAATTCACACATGAATACTTTACGCTGCTGACGGATGTTACATCATTTCCCGCTAGCCCTAATCGAGGGCAAGAGCCATCAAATCTCCTTATAATGTATTGGAGGTAGAGTTCTCGACAGAGGGGGACGAAAAAAAAGAGAAAAGTCGTGTCAGCTGTGTGAGACGCCCCCTACCAACGAGTTGCCGGTTGGCTGGTCAAGTCGATGTTCTGCAAGGTTTTTTTTCAGTGCACCCATTCCTTGCACAGCTGATTACTTTACTACGAGCTGTTAACACACGTTCAGGGGAGTGAGGTAAGCCTTATGATTTAGTCTCAGGTGTGCGGTTAAAAATACGTGTTCCTAGAGAGGCGGCATGTTTGCACGTTCCCCCGACACTGACACGCCCTATTGTGTACCGCAAGTGAACTTTGACCTGTGCCACTGTTTGGATGTTTAATGTTTGGCAAGTGTCCATTTATATCACATAAGCGAGAAGTGACAGTGCCACAGCTCGCAGTCATCCTGCTGGAGGTGGAAGCGCCACGTTAAACACAGTAATTACATGCGTGCGTATTGAAGACATTAATTTCAGTTTGTGATTTACAACTTTTGTTTGTCCACTGTCCACTCTGAGCATTGTGCGAGATTATTTCTCATTTAACTTCCTCCCTCTCTTTATGTCTATCTCTGATGTACTTTCTTTTTTCTCTCTGTAGTAGTATATATTCTCAATCTTAACCTGGCTAGGCATTCCATCTCTCCCTCCCTCCCTCCCTCCCTCCCTTTTCTCTCTTTCTCTCTCTCTCCTCTCTCACTCACTCTTTCTCACTTTCCCCCTTTCTCCCTCTTTCTCTCTATTTTCTCTCTCTATATATATCTCTCTCTTTCCCTCCCTCTCTCCTCTCTCTATTTATCTCTCTCTCCCCCTCTCTCTATATCTCCCCTCTCTTTCTCTATATGTCTCTCTTGCTCTGGGGGGGGGGGGGGGGGGGGGGGGGGGGGGGGGGGGGGGGGGGGGGGGGGGGGGGGGGGGGGGGGGGGGGGG
>JAUTBT010084151.1:0-12529 GCA_032361225.1 Lepetodrilus schrolli | reverse complement strand
CACTTAAACATGCAGTTCTGATAATTTATAGAGCACCGCGACAATGAAACATGCAGTTCTGATAATTTATAGAGCACTGTGACACTTAAACATGCAGTTCTGATAATTTATAGAGCACCGCGACAATGAAACATGCAGTTCTGATAATTTATAGAGCACCACAACACTGAAACATTCTAATACATTACTACCAGTCCACAAGGTGCAGTGCATTTGTGACAAGGAACCAGGACAGGCTGCTCTGGTCAGAGGGACAAGATCTCTGTTAGATCTTGCTGTTAAGATAGCCAATTATAATTGTACTTTTGTAGTCACAGGACTACGTCATGTCTACACGGCCTGAGGCAAGACCTACCACCAATGAACCTCCGTCCCATGCACTGATTGTTCCGGGTGACAGCCAAGTCAGCATCTTCTTTCTCCTGGAACTCTACAAACGCTTCTCCCCGCACGTTCCTGACCAGGTGAACACTCTGAACACTGCTCTTCTCATTTGACCCTGTATGAAGTACAGACATTCAGGATTGTGCAAGGACACAGAATGATCCAATAGCTTACACTACAGACCCAGATCTACATCATGGAACGTTACTCTTTTATATTGCATTATCTACCATGGACTGGATTTGGATACAAATTTTAATTCAATGTGAGGTCAATGAATCTCAGTTTGCAGATAACATTGCGAGTATATTAAGGAAATATATACATTTGGACATGCGTCAGTATCACCAAACAATTATTGCAGATATGAAAATGTCCACCATTTATTTAATATAATTTTATGTAACATTTACAAACCAGAAAGAAATTGAACAACTTCCTCCTCGGTGGCTGTGTACGGTAAGCCCTGAAGTTGACACACAAAGCTGACCGTCTCACTCTGAAAGTGCCACATGTAATACAGTAATATAATATAATATAATACTATAATATGTACCTTTGTTAATTTCTGTTAAACAGCCACAGAACATAGTCATAATCCTGGCACTGTGGAGTTTGAGGAAAACAAATCCAAATGGACTTGTGGAAATGTATGACTCTATAGGCTCTTAATATACAGTTTGCAGAATTGTGGTCCAAAATGTAAAATGTGTTTCCTGTTAAACACAGGTCATCGACCATGGATGGATGGAAAACTTTGAATTTCAACTTGGTCTTAGGATAATCTTTTTGAAAGAAATTGCTCATGTTAGTGTTAATTTACATCTTTAATTATAATATAAAATAACTATTCAATGCAATCCTATCATAGTTAACATAAAGTAAGATTAATATCCATCTAGTGACCTGTGACCTGTGGCTGGTGTGTAGATGGACCACTGGCTGTAGACTGGTCAGCTTGACCCACTGGCCGAATGTCAGAACTGCGGTCGTAGGACGCCGGAGAGTTGTCTGGAGTTTCTGGACACACGTGACACAGCTGCGTTGTCGTGCCGACAGACTTGACTGCTGAAGGAGCAGGCGCGTGACTCTGCGACACAGCGCCATCTTGTCAGGACACCGACTCAGTGTTCCAAGCTTCAGCCCAGGGTGGCGATGGCAATAACGAAAGTTGATCACGTTCAAAAGTCTGTTAGTCGCTGCATAGTGAAGGGACGGCTTTTGACAGTCAGTAGATTAGCAAATATATGGACATTACACAGTTGAAAATAAAAATAATAATAATAATAATAATAATAGTGCGCCATTCACCGTTACACGGTGCTTTGTGCGCTGTACAAAGTGCACTACAGGGTTATAGAAAACTGTTTTGGAAGAGCATAGTTTTGATGTTGGTTTTAAAGAATTTTAGAGTTGGGCAGGTTTTGATATTGAGTGGAAGATTGTTCCAATTCACGGCTGCACTATATACAAATGTTCTTTTCCCAAAACATGCTGTTGGTATGAGTCACAGTGACAAGGAACTGACTTTTGGACCGTAGGGATCGAGAAGGCAGATAGGGGGGAGAGGAATTCGGACAAGTAGGAAGGAAGAATATACTTCATGTGACTTACTAATACTTACAGCATTCATAATCGAGAGAAAATTATTTACTCAGAAATCTTGTATTCAAGCTATGTCAATTACCGGAGATATAAAGTTGGTAAATATTCAACCAGTTGTATTAGAATTAGAATTACTATCATCAAGCTCAACATTAATATTATAGAGTATTTAAAGTATTATTTGGTAGTGTTAGATATATACTATGATATGGTATTTTATTTTTAATGTTTAGTATTATAAGGTTGTAAATTCCTGTCGACTTACGAGGTCAGTCTGTGTTCGTTTTCTGTGTTTCAGTTTTCGTGCCTGCCCGTTATACCTGGTAATTCCAAGTTTCTTGGGTAGATATTACTATTATTCTAGGATATTATCCACGAAAATCATGTATTGCTAATGCTGGCAGTTTATATTACCTTCAAAGGCGTCGTTCTAATAAAATGACAAAGAGTTTCTAACATGACCCCCAAGGACACATGTTGATACAACCCAGTGCTAGAGTTAATTCCCTTTGATTAGAAGCTCTCGTTTCCTCTAAACACAGAAAGAAAAGAAAAAAAAAATCTTTTTTATTTTTATCTAGGGTAATTTAAAGGCGTACAACCATGGTTTATTGAAATATCTCTTGGTCAAATATATTTGAGCAACAATCTATATTTTCTACATGTACCACTGGTTTTGAATATTTAATTTTTTTTGTAATATGAATTTTCATTAAGCATGTTAAAGAGGCAAGATCATACTTGCATAGGGAATAATGGTCACTATCAGGGTTATTGCATAATCTGAAAGTGAGTAAATTATTGTTTTACATCACAGCAGGAATCTTTCACCCATACATGAAGAAATATTCTGAAATAACAATCTTGACACTCCGAGTTTGGGTTTTACCTGTTATAGGGAAGTAGGGCCTAAACAGTTCCATAAAACAAACCCTTTAATATTTAGAAAAATAAATAAAATATAAAAATAAATACATCAAATTCTTACCTCTTTAAGCTGCAAACTTCTGTGGAAAGATGAGCACCAGATTTGGTTCAAATGTAAGCAGGAAATGGAAGCTCTTTCGAAGTGCATACTCATTTTTTAGTAGAGTGCAGTTTTCCATTTCAATGGGCAATATTGTTACCTTTGGTAATTAGTTACATCCAACATTGGACATATGGACATTGTCTACCGGTGAGAGTTCAAACCATTTTACTGCCGATATCGAGTGCGAGATTGTATACCTTTAATATATAAATAACGTACATTATATCGGTTAATTTATATTCAAGATTCTACATATAAATAATATCTTAATATTGTAAAATGTTTTAAATTCCACAAAACATAATAAACGTACGACCCTTGTTCTCAAAGGCAATTATATGTTTATCTTGCACAGTAGTGCATAACACCTGGAACGATTTTCATTGGCTGGTTACATGGCTTGCATCACAATTTTCCCATGCCCGTCATCGTGATAGACGGTTTCAATGGTTGGTATGATCGGGGCGGTGGGCGGATTTATTCATCCGCCACTCCCTATTTGACTTCCACATGAGAATTTGGTCGAGTTGTATGAATTTCCATTCAAAAGTTGTTGGATAAATAATGATAACACTTTCTAGTGTCATATTGATTTTACGATACTCGCGATTATAAAGTTGCTCTCGCACAGAAAATATTGACTTGTGTATCAAAATCAATATGACACACTAGCTTGTGTATTAATCTCTATAGAATCATCCCCTAAAAATATTTTCTATTGACATATTTCACAAGTAAAAAAAATCTAATTATGGTTGGCTATTGTAGAAGAGTTATTAAATAAATAATTCAGCTCTTTCCCGTTGTTTACCAGAGGCACATGTAATTTGCTGGCTCTAAAAACTGACCAACATCTCACGTGCCTCTTGTAAATGTAAACAAACGTAAAATATCAGATTTATTGAGAAAGTCTCTTCAGTGGACAATTCCCCAAGTAACATCTCTCATCAAATTGACCTTTACATTCTACTGGAATCCTTTATAGTACATACATTGTGGTAAATGCACCATTGAAAATAACAAGACAAGCAACACTTGAGAATGTTCAATGAGCACTTTTATTTCAATGTCATCATAATGGATTGTTCACAGGCAGTACTCGAATGACATTGATGACATTGATGATGATGATGATGATGATGATGACAGTGTTGATATGAATGATAATTCCATCATGTTATTCAAAATGTTTGCAGGCAACAATAACATCAGTCTTAGCATGAACATATATCATAAGTACTGTCAGCTAACCACTAATGATAGCCACATTGTTACACGAATATTCAACATGTACGTTTGGTTATATACATGTAAAATGCAGACACTTTCATCTTCAAAGACATGATCTGTTGAGTAGCTGAGGAACACCAGCACAACATTACATAAGGGAGACAAGCATGGATCCCAGTTGAGAACTACACAGGGGAGGTAAGCATGAAGACACTATTCAGGTAAGTTCAACAGACATTAACAACAAATGCACTTAAAAGACGTGGAGAGGAGTGGACGAGTGTCATTCAAGATGTCAAGGGTCAATTTTCAAGTTTGCAATATCAATACTTGTGTGCACAAATTGTAAAAAGAAGATTGCAAGAATCAACTCATAGTTCACAATCAGTGTTCGTCGTATCTTCACAAATACACATTCAAATCAGAAAGCTGTGTAGTTAGGATTGCCTCCCATGACGTTGTTGCCATAGTTACCACCTCCACCACCGCCCCCACCACTGCCGCCGCCGCCACCACTGCTCATGTAGTTCATGTTCCCTGCAACAGACGAACCCAGGATCAGACACACAATCCATAAATATAAAGATGGCGAGACATTCTTTATACTTTTAATAACTCCAAAATCAAATGCAAATTGAGAGACTTGTATTCATGACAATATCAGTCATCTTGCATAGTTGAAATATTTTACTTGAACTACTGTAATAAAAATGTCAAGATATCCATCGATTGACATAATATCTAAATAAATACACAAGTTCTGAGTATTGACTAATCTCCCGACAGTTTTGATAAAAACATCACAACACTATTCTCTGTACCTTGATATCCACCTCCACCTCCTCCTCCTCCTCCCCCACCTCCACCACTACCGAAGTTCCCGCCGCTGTTGCCGAAGTTGCTGTTGTTGTTGCCTCCTCCATATCCTCCAGAGTTGCTGAAGCCCCCCATGTTGTTGCTGTTGCTGAAGCCACTTCCTCCCATTTGTCCTGTTCCAAAGCCTCCGCCTCCTCCTCCTCCGCCTCCCCCTCCTCCTCCCCCTCGGTCTGCTGGTGCAGAGTTCAGGAAGAGTTCAATGTACCGATGCTCTGAAAACCAACAGACACATACTACACCACCTAGTCATTGTGGCTGCAAGAAAAAGTCATAATTGGAAATGGCTGAATATGACATATGGGAAAAGCTTGCACCCGAGTTGTATGAATTGTTTGATGGCTGCAATGACTTCCTTCAACTCACGCATATTTGACTTGTGTTTCTTCATGGCATCTATGGCCTCTTGGTGGGAGCCAAAATCTACGTTGGCCTCTCCAGTTGGGCGGCCATTTTGAGCATATTCAAACTCCACTTTCACAGGGCGGACAGGGTTGAAGAACTGAAAGAAGCGAGAGTACATGAAATCATCTGTAATTAGACTCTAGTTGGTGCATACCTCTGGAGAGAGATTCTTGAATCTCCGACTAGAGATGCTATAGGCAATCAGTTAAACATAAAAGATAACTACTCCACTATGCTTCGTCTGAATACATTTTTTTCAGTACAAGTAGCTCAGTATTTCAGTATTGTGATGCTATTCATGTTGAACCTACATCAAAGATGTCCTGCTCTATAGCCTGGAAGGGCAGGCCTCTCATGTGTACGTTGTGTCCCGTGTCACTCATGTAATGGCTGCCAGGCGTTGCCCCTCTGGTCCTGTCCATGTCCATCCTCCCAGAGTTGCCTCGCTGGTTACCGCCCCGCATTCCACCCCCACCCCCACCGCCTCCACCCCCATGACGGTTGCCACCACCACTGCTGCCAAATCCCATACTGCCTCCATAACCACCATTGTAGTCATCAAAGTCATCTTCATAGTAGCCTAGAGAGGGAATGGAGAAGAAAAGTACAGCAATGAATATTCAGTAGCTTCATGTTAACCATATATATATGAACTTTTAACAAATTGTGAGTTGCAAGTCATGATTTGCACGCGATTTGATATTTTCAGTTATTCAAAGACTAAACTGACTATGCACAAATTAAATGAATGAATGAATTAGTGCTTTAGGTCGCAGCACCACAAATTAAAAAAATATTGGTATCCATAATGATTTTGTTATTTTAAGGATAATTGTTATGATAAACTTCCCGAGCAAGTTGTTCATTGTGGTAATCCATCAGTATTAACTGTACCAAACGATTAACACAAAAACATTAAGAGTAATGTTTTCCCCCACGGCTCACCTTTAACGTTCCGTCCCCCACGACCACGCCCGTATCCTCCGCCCATCCCCATTCCTCCTCCCCCACCACCCCCGCCACATCCTCCACCACTCATGTTGCCCATCCCCATCCCGCCAAAGCGGTCATTACGGTCGTACGGGCCTGGACGTCCCATAGAGCCACCCATCATCGGTCTCATCCTCTGTTGACCCACAGCACTGTATGCCTCTCCCATGCTGCTCTTGAAGATCTCTATGTACCTGTAATACAGCGGCCACAGTCAACACCACGTCCAACACAACACCCAGCACAACAAGCATCGCAATGTATTTACTCTTACTTCCCTCAACCAGGAGATAAAGTTACATCTCAAGTTTCTGTTTACTTGCCTGGGATTTTACTGCAGTTACTGGCCAGACTTTTGACAAATGCAAACATGCAGGGATATGGAATAGACAAGAGGCTAGCTACATTCGCACACCATTCGCTCGCAGGTTTTGTCTTCAAAGCAATAATTCCAATGTTATTACATCATGTACAATGCACTAAATTCCTCAAAATCATGTGTCAGCTGTTGTTCAAAATAAGGTAGGAAATTGCTCTACAGTATAATAACGAAAGATCAATCATTTGTTGCCATCAATCCAAAGAAACTGAAGAAACAAGGAAGCCAGCATCCAGCCCGGCCCAAAGGACCCCTCCATCCACACCCATACACGGCCCACCACTGTACTCCAAGAGGGAAGTAAGGTTTGCAGGCCCGCTAGCCACGTGACTGGCCCACGTGACTGGCCCGCCCTCACTGATCGCCCGCCGCCCCACCTGTGCCCTATCCTCTCCTTGTGTTTCCCCAAAGCCTTTTCCGCAATCTCTTGGGACGCAAACTGGATATACGCCTCCCCCGTGCTCCTCCCCTGACGATCCTCCGGTAGCATTATCCCATTGGGAACAATCTCCAAGCCTACACACCCACCCAACAAAAACAGAGCAATGCAGTCTCAGGAACATCCAACAAACAAACAAGTGCGGCAAAACACAATTTTTGCAAGAAACTTTTCTCAAGTTTCCTGCTGGCATTCAGGGCAAGAGCAAATTTATTTCGCCAAAATACGAGAAATAGTAATATTCGTAGGAATATCTTTTTTTTGTGCAGGGTCAATTCCACCAAGTTGATTTCCAAATAGGAAGTATTCCCCAAGTTACGGTCAAGTGGTAAATAAGGGGCCACACCCAAAGTGGCTATACCCAGTGCCAGGAATTCTGTAGTTTACAGCAAAGTTTCTTTTACGTATTATTTCTCTCCCAACAATGAGATTTTAACAATTCTATTCATTGACATGGAGAATAGAAAACTTTAAAAATATAAACTTCAATGGTGCATTTTAAATAATTGTTTAAATTTTTAAATATGAAATGTGATAAGATCGATTACGAAGCAGGATCCATCAGTTGGAATCTTCCATGATAAGATACGAATATTAAATGTCAACCAGAGGTACTAAACTGCACAACGGTGCACACACATTAGTGTAGGTACCTTCGTCATTATGGGAATATTTTTCCATATGACATTCTTGCTAGTGTTATTATCTTCTCGCAGGAAATATCAGACATGTTCACTTTCATTACTTGACTGTTTGTAGCCCCTTGTTTTACTTTGGAATTTAATGTCCGTGTTAATGAAAACATGATTGAAATCAAACCCTGGGTTAGACATTAATTCTTCTATATTCTTGCCAACTATTGCAAAATTTTAATAAATATGGACGACTTTCACTACAAAATTATGCATTGCAGTCAAACTATTAAATAAATTGATAATCAATTATTGTATTAACATGTCACGTGCCAGGCACTGATAAAAGACTGCGTTTCAAGCTGCCACTCACTGGGCTAACTATTAACATCCCTGAAAGTATTACGCTCAGCAGAGATGAATTAGGCTCCCTGAAAGTATTAAGCTCAGCAGAGATGAATTAGGCTATGTAGTGGCCAAAGTCGTGAACATAACCCAGGTGTGGGCAGTCTCCGTATGCTATCAATATTACAGCACACACTGGAAATGTTACATTCAGTCCAGCATGAAGCATTTGTCAAATTATGTGGAAAAGAAATTCAAGAAGTTTGGATGATTATGTGTTGGCACGATGATATAGTAGTTGGCTAAAATATGTGCTAATTTATGTTGAACCCAGTATTTAATAACAAAGTATGAGAATACAAATGTTGATTCTTTAGCTTCACAAGATGTTTCAAGCAGACAGTGATAAATGTGAGGATGTATGGCCGACACGATGTTGAATCGATCTTATCACCAAACGGAACAAATCTTGTTAGTTATGTAGTTGATTGAAGAAATTGTCAACATATACAGATATGCCTAGTATGATATCCGACAGGGATGATAAATGTTTCCAATGATGACATGTCGATGTCAGTCGGTCACAAGTCACATCTGTCAAGAGAACGGATGACTGTCGAGTAACTCAGGGATGGAAACTAACCTTTAAAACTTACTAGCCCAAATAATGATACGAATAACAAATGTTTACAAAAAAACATGAATTTATACTATTAGTCCGGCAACAGATTGCAATTTTTTGGCCTAACACAAAATTCTGATAGTGTTTTTCTTTGCCGATTATTGACCATTAGGGTGTACATAAATATATCTAGGGCGATGTGGACATCAACACTGAGCAATGATGGTGAATTTCTAGCTAATTTTCCGTTCTCGATGAATATTTCAATTTGCTAGAAGTTGACGGGTCCATATCACCCTAGATATCTATATATACACCCTAATGCTGAATAATCAGTAGAAGAAAACAATATATATCAGAACTTTGGGTTACCCTATCTCCCCCCCTCTGCTGCCGGACTATAGACTTTAGGATACCTTTAGCATTGGGAGAAATGGCCCGGGCCAACGGGCTAGTGTTAATTTCCATCCCTGTAACTGATTCTGGTGCGAACCGAGCCATAACACCACTGGATCCAGGAGCACATGTCTATAGATCTGTAAGCATGTCCATAGACATGTGAGCTGAGCATGTCCATAGATCAGTAACATGTCCATATATCCGGGAACAGATGTTCATAGATCCAGTAGATGTTCATAGATCTGGGAACATGTCAATAAATCTGGGAGTATACACCATATTCATAGATCCAGCAGCACTTGTTCATAGATGCAGTACAATATGTCCACACATATAAATAACCTCTCCACATAGGCAAATCTGCATAAGTCTCGTTTCTATTTGGAAACGACCTTTGCTAAAATCCTTTCATTGTACTACGAGATACACAAGCCTTGATGATGTGCTGTTGCAAAGCATACCTGTGAAGAACTGAGCAATTTCTTCTTTAGAACAACCAAATGGAAGTCCTCGAAGCCGGACTACGGCCTCTGTAGGAGCTTGTTGGTTCGGTCCCGCTCGCTTGATCACCCAGTCCATTTCACTCTTCTTAGACCGGAATACTGACAGATAGACAGACATTGCAATCACACTTAGTATTTACATAAATATATACAAAATCGAACACCTTAGTATTTACATAAATATATACAAAGTAGAAAACCTTAGTGATTGTGTGAGGAAATAGAGTATCAATAATAACAAAATACACAATTATCACAAATTATCAGAACATCTAATTGATTGCAAACAAAGTTCAAATATATAAAAGAGAAATACAATAATAAAGTTTTATGTACAGTTGTAATGGCAACAAGCCGTACCTTCGATGTACCTCTGTCCCATGTTGTAATGGCAACAAGCCGTACCTTTATGTACCTCTGTCCCATGTTGTAATGGCAACAAGCCTTACCTTCGACGATGTACCTCTGTCTCATGTTGTAATGGCAACAAGCCTTACCTTCGACGATGTACCCCTGTCCCATGTTGTAATGGCAACAAGCCTTACCTTCGATGTACCTCTGTCCCATGTGTTCATTGCTTTTCTTCACGGCCTGCTCCACGTCTTCCTCCGACAGAAACTCTACAAATGCCTCGCCACTCGGTCGTCCTTCACGGGAAAATGTGAAATGTACACTTCTGATGCCGACACTCTCAGGTTCTGAAAATAAACATCTCACTATCTGTCGCTTTGTCAGTACATGGGTACATTCAGGCTGCACTACTTATACTACACTACGCTACTTTTCTACGAAGTAGTGGTTGGCTGAATGGGTTAGTAGGAAAACAGTAGGAAATCGGTTTGTGCATGTGACAAGACCAAGGATGATAACTGCAGTGACACTCTACAGACATCGCATGCTATCAATATCGCGTCAGAAAGGTAACTTCCGCAAACATTGATGCCGGGCCCCCATGGCGGGATTTTAACCTGGAACCGTTGGCTCCGAAGTCCACCGTGCTACCACACGCCCATGTAATACTACACATGCTGGCTGAACGGCTTCTGTAGCACTACATGTTACTATGTAGAGAGAAGTAGTGCAGGCTGAACACACCAACGATAGCTGTGACCAGCACTCACAGGATCAGGCCCCTGGTCCATAGAACAACTGTAACGCTACGACAACTGGAACGTCATGTCAACGAATAGCAGTCAGACTGTCGTAGTGCTACCATTGTTCTGTGCAAAAAGATCCTGGTACTTTCAAAGGAACATCGCACCACCAAGATCAGTACCATCTGCTACAACCAGGTATGCCGAGTACAAGCAGAAAGACGAGGACATCTAAATCTTCTCTTTGTAACAAAGAAAACCGTTTACAGTATACATACCTATTTTTACATCAATGTTGTCTTCTCCTGAAACCAATAGAGGTACAAAATATTAATTGACTGCAAAACAAAGACTAATAAACATTCCATGAACGTAAAATTCATAACTTTAAAGGTTTTCTCTGCTGGAACAAAATAGATGCCATACTGAATGCAGTAATTAGATACGCGTAACAGGGGAGGTAATAGGAGAGAGAGGTGATAGGAGGGGCGCCATTGGGCCCAGTCCAGTGTAAATTCATCAAGTAAACATAGATTTAAAAACTATAATTAATTTGGGGTTAAAGATCCACTTTCAAGACAAAAAAATCAATTACATCACGGCTTGTCAGTTTAGGGGAGGAGGAAACCTGCAACACCCATAGTGTTGATGGTTGCAGTAAACCTGCGAGCACCAGCTGGTACTGACAAGACCCAAGGATGATAACTGCATTGCCACTCTACAGACATCGCATCCTATCAATATTGTGTCAGAAGGGCAACTTTAGCGAACATTGATGCCGGGGCGGGATTTGAACCTGGAACCTTTGACTCCGAAGTCCAACGTCCTACCACTGCGCTACCACCCACCCCGAGCACTGTAGATGATAACTGACTCAATATGGTGTAGAAGATACAATGTTGACTGTAAACAAACCTGCAAAGAATCGGACTACTTCCTCTTGTGTGGCTGCCCATGGCAATCCTCGTAGCCGACACACAAATCCATCATCTTCGTGAGACCCCATACTGTGTGTACCTACACAGAAAAAAACATAGTTTTTCTAATTCTAGTATATAATCATCACGATCATATAATCTAAAAAAATAAAAAAATAAAAACTTACATCTGTCAAACATTGTAATTTTATTTCCATTGTCCTTAAAGGCATACAATCATGGTTTGTCGACATATTTCATGATCAAACTATTTTTATGGGAAATTGACCACAGGACCCCCCGATAAATTCAAACACTGCCTTTACACCTAAATGTACTCGAGTTATGTACCCTTGCATTATTATATTGAAGCAAATAAAGATTAAGACTATTCATGCTGTATTACCATAATTTATACTGGCGATTCAAGCAAAAGTTCTCTATCAGGTGTTGCAGTAGAATTTTGCCGCCAAGGGCTAAAGAAGACCTAGTACTCTGTAAAAATAGCAGTAGCAGTATACAACGTCACAACATCAATCGGCCATCCTCGGACAGTTACGTTGGCCATATCATGTGACATCCGGCTTCCATATTAAATTTCTATTGACAGACACGCGAGTTCGAGTTGTACATGTATTTTTCGCCATGTCGTTAAATCAGTATCCTTACAAAATTGCGTTAT
>JAUTBT010084150.1:0-12529 GCA_032361225.1 Lepetodrilus schrolli | reverse complement strand
CACACACACACACACACACACACACACACACACACACACACACACACACACACACACACACACACACACACACAAAGCAGACACACACACACACACACACACACACACACACACACGCACACACAAAGCAGACAGACTTGTCATTGAAAAACTCTGTATTTTCCTTCCTAGATTAAACAAAATTACTTTTCTTTGGGCATCTGCAGTTACCCATAGCACAAAAGGTTACGTCATAACCGTTGACTGTATTTAATAATTATTAACTATGGCTAAGCCGTGTTTATTGCAATATTGAAATAGAAATGACTTTACTTTCAGAATGGGAGTTAACCCAATGCTTTCTATCTTCTCTACGTCCATACAAGTCTTGTAGAATGACTTCACTTTGTGCACAGCTGATGAATTCTTTCCCTTGTAAACATCACCACCATGAGTCAAAATCTGGAAACAAGAGGTTAATAGACATATATTAATTCAAGTAAATGAATACAACAACAAAATACAGCCACATAAGAGTGAGTGATTATGGAGTTTAACATTGCTGTGGAAGTCTTCCACACACTTGCGACGAGCCAAATAAGAGACTTCAGAAGCTTCAGTCAAACTTTACAGTAGAAAGACGAGATTATTTACCTTTTGAATTAAACGTTTATTTTTTATTAGGATGTCCCTAAAGGCTCCAAATTTTGCTTCTTCGGGCGGGAATGCTGTTTTATCAAGCCAACCTCCGCACGAATACTCGTAGAAGTTTGAACACGGGTCCTGTGATAGGTTCATCTTGGACACGATGTACGCACTGGTCTGCACACATTGTGATGTGGTGCAAACCTGAAACAACCATCCACCATTGTGTATAACATCTTCTTTGCAATCTACTGTATATGGTATTGAATATCTGTACACACTGCAGACAGAAACATGTGAAATTTACGTAATTTGTATTTTAGATAGGATTAGATTGTGAATTCTATTTTGTTTAACTCGTGGTATAAATATATGTTGAAATTTCAATGAAAATCTAGAGTGAAAATAGCTGTGAAATCAAGCTCAGCACAGAATCATACTACACCACTATGAAATATGGCACACGTGGCACCTTATACTTCATTAACTGTTGGAGGTGTGTCAGTGTATGCTGATGTTGATTGATTCTGATACATGACATTCATGGAATAACAGGTTTTCCCACTTTGCAGCACTGGCCATTATTCCAAAGACAGATACTGACCAACACGTTACAATGGAAATGTTTTCCCACAGATCAAATGCAGATACGGATGTGTAAAGCTCCATTGGTAAAGTGGCATAGTGTCCTGTGGGCTACACATGATGTGGCATTCATCACATCCTACTTGTGACCTGTATCAGCACATACCTGGACAGCCTTGTATTCAAAGTGTTGCCAGGCGATGAAGATGGCAAGTGCCAGGATGATGACGAAGGCGACGATGCTGACTACCTTGAGACGACAGTCGGCAATCTGTGAGCTGCGAGATTTAGCAGTGGCTGAGTCTGAAATGGAAAGTGTGTAGGCAAGCAGGAACATCCTTGCTGTGGAGTTTTCAGATAGATCACTGCAGACACACATTCCTGATCTGCAGGATCCAGCTATTATACATCTCCATGACAACAGAAATGTACTTCATATTCAAATGATACACACAAAAAAAACATTTTAAAGATATTGCTAGATGGTATTACTCTTGTCAGCACAACTGAGCTTGATTTTCACTAGATAGTGGTGCTTTACTAACCTATATTGTAATATTGTATAGCGATGCATTTATTTGGAAAGTGATGGCAAAGAAATCGAAAATTCTCTGTTGAGAATCCTTGTTGAATAACAGTGAATGTGATGTTATAATCAAATCCATTTATCATAGATAACATAGTAAATAAAAACAGCAACACATACATACACCAAAGAATAGATTTATTCCGATATTTAGAAAACACAACATTAAATAACAAGATAATTGACGTATATGACATTGAGCAAGTTAGGACAACCGGGCAGTAGGCAGGCTCTCTACTACATCCTAGTCAGGACAACACTCCAATGTCCTAGTCAGGACAACACTCCAATGTCCTAGTCAGGACAACACTCTCATCAAGGTCAAGGTCACGAACTGCCATAATGCTTAATGGCATCTACCATCATGTGTAGTAAAAGCAGCTACACCATCATGTGCAGTAAGAACTCACCATTCCCTTCTTCTTCATCCTCTTCATCTTTCTCTTTCCTCCTTGAGCTCACGTAAAACTTGTGGTAGCCTGCCGCTATGATGCGAGAGTGGAGCCGCGTCACGAGCGAGGCAGACGGCTCCTTTTCATTCATCCCACACAGCTACGTCCCTGACATTGACCTGCATCATCACCAGCATTGTAACTCTAAACTCAGAACACAGTCTAGACCACACAGGGCAAGAAACAATCTAGGCCACACAGGGCAAGAAACAGTCTAGGCCACACAGGGCAAGAAACAGTCTAGGCCACACAGGCCAGGGAACAGCCTAGGCCACACAGGGCAATAAACAGCCTAGGCCACACACTAGGCCACACGGGGCAGGGAAGTCTAGGCCACACAGGGCAATAAACAGCCTAGGCCACACACTAGGCCACACAGGGCAGGGAACAGTCTAGGCCACATAGGGCAGGGAACAGTCTAGGCCACAGAGGGCAGGGAACAGTCTAGGCCACACAGGGCAAGAAACAGTCTAGGCCACACAGGGCAGGGAACAGTCTAGGCCACACAGGGCAAGAAACAGTCTAGGCCACACAGGGCAGGGAACAGTCTATGCCACAGAGGGCAGGGAACAGTCTAGGCCACACAGGGCAGGGAACAGTCTAGGCCACACAGGGCAGGGAACAGTCTAGGCCACACAGGGCAGGGAACAGTAGTTATTTCAGCAGAATACTAAAACATTAGCATCCTCAAAGCAACTCATTAATAGACCATAACCTGTTTGGTGTGGATTGTACACAGATGTCCTAGTAACATGCATACACTGCCATTGATTATGAAAGCCAAATTGCAAATAACGAGCGAGTGATTATGGAGTTTAACGTCGCTGCAGGAATCTTTCACCCATTTGCGACGATGCAAATAACAAACAATTTGAACTAAAAATGCTGATCTATTTTGTGAAGAGAATACAAACCAATATCCTACATGTACTTCATAGACTCAGATAATGTTGGTCCTTGGTGAGACAGCAATGCTAATGTGAATGTCAGACTTGCTGTTCCAAATGTCACCACCACGCTGGCTGTAATTACTGCCATTACACTACATATCATCTACCAGCTTGTTCCAATACAGTCCACCCCATTTATCCAGACTTCAAATATCCAGTTCCCTCGCTATCTACACGGTTTATACTGGGAACCAATATCTTCCTATAAATAATGACTCCGATAACTGGAAATTTGGTTTCCATCTACTGTCAGACATCTCCAGGTACATTAAAAAAAGGACAACTTAAGTACAATTTATCTTCAGATATCCACATCAGGACAATACATTTTTGTGAAGATTTGTGTCATAAGGAAACATTAACTACTATATATTTAAGTAAAATACGAAAGACTCAAAACAGATTAATAAGCTGACGGAGGCACAAAGTGACAGTGTTTAGACAACAACAAATTGTTTTCATCTCTAGCCTGTGTGGTTGTATGAACATATATAATACAGTTTTATAATAAAAACCCAATCCATAAAGCAATATACAGGACTGTAGTGAATATTTAATGATAATATGTCATTTCTGAATGTTTCATGAAATTGTCATGTCATGACCTAGTCATATTACAGGCAGTGTTTTGTGGGGACTTGCAACAGTCATAAAGTTAGAGTCACTCAATTGCTAATAATATAGAGCGGTTGCTATGAACTTATTAAGTATGTGCTATCTGTGATGAACTCTACATAGGTATACATATGCACTGATTTAGACACTGATAGCCAGCTTGTGGGCACAATGATGAAAACATGTGAGGAAATGAATCAGGAATGTAAATAAACACATGCCTCTCCTATGTTCCTTCACTCAGTCTCCAGGGCATGATAGGAAATTAACAGCTTGGCCTGTCCTCCACCATCACATCCTCCATTAGTCATTAGTAACTAGCCACTAGTAACTAGCTGGTACCATCTAGCTACCACCACTGTCAAAACCAACTGACTACAGTCGCACTGCCTCACAAAGTACATCCAAGTGCTGTGATATGCTGGGACAACTTGAATGGGTGCTGAGCTGAGGGCTGCAACAGGTTGTTTCCAAGTACAATAGACACAGAAAGCATACAGGGTACATTATGTACTCACAATATACAGGCAGGAGCTGACAGTAGAGACCTCCTAACTGGGTTCAACTGTACAGTCAGTCGCACATGACTGAACCTTTTCCACTTTTCAACAACAAGCAGTCTGGCTGAATGATTAACTACAGATGAACTGTGCTCTGTTCCAAACACCATGGCTAAGTCTTAAACCGGAAAAACTATTATATGTAAATGAGCTGATGTAACTATTAGAGAAAGTATTACAGATTAAACAATTGTTTTGTATATGAACCCTTGACAAGTATCGTGTTGATGTGTACAGCTCATTCTGTTCCTTCACCTCCGAGGTGCACAGCTCCTCATTGTTCCTTCACCTCCGAGGTGCACAGCTCCTCATTGTTCCTTCACCTCCGAGGTGCACAGCTCCTCATTGTTCTTCAACTCCGAGGTGCACAGCTCCTCATTGTTCCTTCACCTCCAATGTGTAGTCCCTCATTCTCTTCCTGCACTTCCGATGTGTGTAGTCTTCAATTACTTGAGTTGTGTAAACTATGGGACATGCATATGTGAAATGGAAGGGTACAAGGTGATGAAGCAGGTTCTTTTACGTGTATAAACTATATCGGTAATGGCACAAGGTTAGTGGATAATATAATCGTCTCAAAAAAATTGTTTTACCAGTTAAATAAGCTAACAGTATATTCACGAACTGACTCTGATCATTTACCAGTTTCGTGTGTTGTTCAGTTAGATTTAGAACATGATCTGAATGACAACATTAATGCAAGTGAACACATAAGCATTGTCAAGGGTGTGTATTAAACCCTATGTTGTTTATATCATTCATTAACAAACTTGTAGAGGAGCTATGCAATCTTGGTCTGAGATGCATATTTGTAAGGAATGATGTAGAAGATACTGTATTACAACTCTTTGCAGATGATGTTATTGATGTAATGGATGACTCTGATATTGGGCTACAAAGGAAGCGAGATGCACTCAATATATTATATACTGTAAAAACGGGGGGTTAGAAGTAAATATGGACAAGTCTCAATAATTGTCTAGAAATGGAGGATATTTAAAAGAAACGGAGAAATGGTATTATGATGAAAACAGTTACTTATTACAGATATCTTGGCATTGTATTTTCATCATGCTTAATACGGATCAAAGCTTATGATACATTATGTGTTCAAGTTAAGAAGGCAGCACATCCCATAATATCTGTAATTTACAATCTTATCAAGATTTACGTTATGCCGTGTGTAAATTCAGATTCTTGTCACACAAGTTAAATATTCAACAATTGGGTTATAATGAACATGTTAAAATGAATCATATTCTGTGTACTAAATGTAATCTTAATCAAGTTGAAGACGAATATCATTTTCCGAAAGCATATATTCCACAGTATTATTATCATTTTCCCTAAAAATTTTAATTCATACAACTGTTAACAAATGAAACTCTCGCTGTATAAAAATCTCTGTCAATTTTCTCTGTTTTCCTTTTTAAAAAATTGCCAATGTAAAAAAATGTGAAACAGATTTGTTAAATTTTAAATGTAGGCCTGCAATTCTGAAATAGATCTTGTCTTGTCTTGTCTTATGATGCCAAACTTAATACATATTTCCATCGCTAAGGTATGAGACAAACAAGCCATCATTTCTCATAACTTAGGAGTTCGGAATCCATTTCAGTTGATTATCCTATTAGTAACTGATCAGATCGCGTAAGCATGTTGGACCAGATATATTCCTGTATAAAATAAGAAATAGAATATTGGTTAACTCCCTACCTTGTGTATCCAAGGATTGGTAGCTGGTGGTGGCCCCATCTGACATGGTAACATCCAAGCCACGTTGTCACTGTAGACAAATCTAACCTGCCGACAATCTGACCAAACCTACAGGATGTCAGACGCTCCAATCTCACACTTCAACCAATATCCAACAACCACCACCAAAATCACTCAACCATGGTGAATTAAATACAATCTACAAACAATTACAATGAAAATAGCAGTTGAAACATGGGAGTGTTTGAAAGTTGATGTCACCAAACTGGACCTGGCTGCTATATGAAATTGGTAAGTTGATCAGATAAGACAGTATGATCCATTACCCAAACATCTGTTGTACACTGCAACATGTGGCTAAAATGTGCCAGATTATGAGATTGTCATTCAATAGCGATGATATACCGTTGTGTGTCCTTGTATTTGCTAACAAAACAGTGAGTTTTACCAATCATGGAAATAAAATCAAGTTACCTGAAATATTTGAGTAACTTCCTGATATGATAACATCTGTATTTTACAAATCTTTACACATACAGTGAACTAATCTGCATAATGGAAAACAGTTGTGAAAGAAAGGATTATTTGAAAATACAGATAACACTTGATAAATCAAATAGTTAATGTGCATATTTCCATTCATTATAGATATTTTGCTATTTTATTGAATTGTTTTGTCATAAAAAAAATTGTTATAAAGACATATTGATGATATATTTAATGGGAGAATGGGTTACTTTCATGCATTTACAGGGCTCAATTTAGCGACTAATTAGGGAGCCATGGCGACCTAATTTTGCATTTGGCAACTGGTATTTCACTTATGGTAAGTGTTTCTGGATCTTTAGGAGCCAAATGGCTCCTCGGAAAATGTTGTAACTTGGAGGCCTGATCTGTTAATCATTAGAGGTTGCAACATGAAAAATAAATGTAAAAAAATACAATTTAAATTTACATGATTTATTTCACAGTAATAATCAAGAACTAAATAATAATTAAATACATTTATAAATTATTTTCTTCTCCTATATAATTTCCATAACTATGTAATCTAGTCAGTTTGGTACAACATTTGTTTTCTTATTTATTAAAAGTTAACAATAACGTACTTGTTTATTTGTTTCAGCTGACCCTGTATTGTTTTTCCTGATCTGTAGAAGTACCGGTAACTCATTTCTAGCCAATACTTGTTTATGTGTAAGTTTAACCTGACAGCCATTGCTGATTTGTCTAACCATGTATTGCACTCAGCCAGTTACAATACTCTAAAACTACTGTATCGAAATGTCACCCAGCCATCTACTACTACATTTCATTATAGTCCTAGAGTGATTTTTACTATCATATATGGTATATTATCATGTTATTATATCAAATAATATTATTATATAAAATAATATCAAATAATAATTTTATAATAATTGTTACTATGATATAGTCCAGTGGAGGCCTACAGACTGTGGAAGAAGGTAGGTAGGAGTAAATTGCCTTCAAATCTGAAGAAATCAAGGAAATTATGTAGATTGAATAAAACTTTGAATGGTATTGAAAAGTACTAAGTCTTGGGATCAAAACCCACCCATAAATAATAGTTTTACACTAAGATTTATGGCTCGTCATTGCTATCACAGAATGAAGGGTCAACTTTCCGAGGGGGGGGATTCCTACCTTGTTATTATATTATTTCGAGGGTGTCCAATAATTGGGACAAGGGCCTGTGTCAGACTGAGAGACAGCAAGCTGATTATAGAAGTACCTCTCGATACAAATATTGTATTTGGAAATCTGTATCTGCCATGTTGACTTTCCAATGAACAACTGAATCTTGATGTGATGGAATGATACTTTCTAAGATTGTGAGAAAGTGATCACTACCACACAGATCATCATGTACAGACCATTAAAATCTTGAATGAGATGTGGATCTGTAATAGATATATCAATAGCAGATTGGGGGGTGATTTGAGGCTCTCTGTTCAGAAAAGATATCTCAGGATGCTTTTTCAGGACAGGGATCCAATAGTCCTTTTCAACCCTGCTTACTTCCATAGCAATGGAATGTATTCCTAAAACCTCTGCAACTCATCGTATTCATAAACTATAGCATAATGATAAATGCAAAGACATCCAGCATTTACAAACAGGACAAACATCCAGCACTTACAAACAGGACAAACATCCAACATTTACAAACAGGACAAACATTGAGTACTTACAAACAGGACAAACATCCAGCACTTACAACCAGGACAAACATCCAGTACTTACAAACAGGACAAACATCCAGCAATTACAAACAGTACAGACATTGAGTACTTACAAACATATTGGTCGTCCAATGACATGAGTGAATCCTCATCATCAGAACTTTGTTTCAGCGCCGAGTGGCGGTACTCCTCCATCAGAAACTGCCGACTGTCTGCACCGTCCTGGGCCATGACTAGCAGTCACGTGCACCACTCGCAGTCACGTGCACCACTCGCAGTCACGTGCACCGTGTGGATTCCCTGGAGGTCATGGTCCTACACCACATCACGTGGTGGACAGAGACCTGAAATATCAGAAAAATCTTTAATATAATAACCACAGGCGCATATTCTCAAAGCATTCTCACAATTTTCTTATCCTAAGAATATCCAAAGAACTTGAGTTATGTTCTTAGCCATACAAATGGCAAATTTTTGGTATTCACAAAAAAATACAATTTTCTTGTGGTTTACAAAAATTGACAGTTTATTAGGCTTAGAGCATTTGTAATAAAATCTTATGAAAATCTTTAAATTTACATAAATAGACTGACAAGCCAAGGTACCGTCACTGTATTCAATACAAACACATCAGGGAACCAGTCTAACTGGGATAAACAGTTTCCACCATGACATAAATGATGTAAAATGATCAGCCTAAAGATCTTTCCATAAGTTAATTTTCTTACAAATGAGATAGGACAGCTTTGAGAATACGATGTTCACAACAAACAAGTGGCATAAACCGTAAGTTGTCGCAAGATCAAAATTGTAACACTGCTTCGGTAATAATTACCCATAAACACATACAATCATGCTTTGTTGACATATTCTATGGTCAAACATGTTTTTGATTAAATGTATGTACATCTAATTTGTCTACACAAGTATACTGGGCAACAAGCTACATTTTTGGCATGTCCCACTGGTTTTCAATATTTTCATATTTAATGTATTTTTTGTCTCGAGACAATAAATACAAACATTTTCATGTTGGAGGGTTGGAGTGGAATTGTGTATACCATACGGCAGTGAAAAGGCTTTTGGATGTACAAACATGATTGTATGAATGTCAAGTGAATGTACTTTGTAAGCTGTATGTTAGAACTAGTCCATAGTGAACATGTTTCACTTTAACCTGAGCAGTCAGCCGTGCACAGGACCATGTGCCAACACAGATATATGATTGTATGCCTTTAATAGGTCCCAGATACACATTATATACTTAACAAGTTTAATTTAATTAAATCTTAAATAATAGAGCTAATTAATCTGATAACTCTCATCTGTGATTTTATCTCATGCATCAAGTCCATTTCATACTTGTTAACATTTTAATATTAAAGAGGCAAGTTGATATTTTATATATTTTTAATTTTAATTTTTTTTTATATATAATATTAATAGTTAATAAAAAAAAAAATGAAACCAATTCTATCCAAACTGTAAGACACTGTATCGCCAATACAAAGGAGGTCTTTCCCAACAGTAGTCCGGCAGCGTAGCAAATTAATGTGGATGTTCCGGACAAAAGCACTTCCTCCAAATACAGCATGGTGGCCATCTTGGATTTTGAAGATGGCTGCCATATAAAAACCGATATATGGCAATAGCTCAGCTTCTAAGCCACTTAGGATCACAATTTTGGTGTCTAAATATACATTTCCAGGGTCAATGAATACAAATAGATCATTTAGGATAGTGTCAGACTGTTAAGTGGTCAACAATTAACATAAAACCTATATATTATTATGTAACAAATTGATATATTTTCTCTCAAAATGTCCATTATTGCCCCAGTATTTTGTTTAAAGCCATGACATGTGTTAACCATATGATATACATCATATATTACAACACTTCTGATGTCATATTACGTTTGTGAATTGACGGAATTTTAAGTCGTGAGGTCATATACGCGACGTCAGGATATGCTTACTTATCAAGAGGCTGCCATGTCTATCACACCATAGAAGCTTGTCTTTGATCAAAAGAAAGTAGTTATGTGTACTATTACTTAAATTACATCCGAGGTCAATAAATATTATATTACATTATGTTCTATGTAATATTTTGCTAAATTTTGTACAAATATAAATAATTTAACTCTGGACAGTATGTTGATACTAAATAGAATATCGTGTAATATCCTATACATATTTTCAGGTTCATTAGCAAGATGGATTGGTTTGTCGGTTAAACAGTACAGAACCTCTGAAATGCCCACTCGATGTACAAGGAACTATGAACAAGTCAGAAGCATAAATCCCCTTCCTGAATAGCGTTAGTGCTTTCAGAGTCCTGGGGGGCGGGTGGTAGCGCAGTGGTAGAACAGTTGGACTTCGGAGCCAAAGGTTCCAGGTTCAAATCCCGCCCCGGGGGCCCGGCATCAATGTTCGCGAAAGTTACCTTTCTGACGCGATATTGATAGGATGCGTTGTCTGTAGAATGGCAATGCAGTTATCATCCTTGGTCTTGTCAGTACCAGCCGGTTCTCGCAGGTTTACTGCAACATTCAGCGGAAAATATAGTGTGTTGCCAAATATACTTGTGTAAACAAATTAAATGTACACGCATTCAAGTAAAAATACGTTTGACAAATCGTGATTGTAGGCTATGCATTTAAACATTCAAAGAAAATATACCCACTATACCTACATTTAATTCTTGCAGCATGCATGCTTTTTCGTTTTGTGTATAACAGTGCTTTGTTATCGTTATGAATTTACATTAATTCTTTAGTAGATTGAATACAATTGTATTATTGTTCATTAATGTATAAGTTATATCAATTCGTGCTTCAATTTCTTTTATAAATTGAATATATACTTGTCTGTCCGTTTTAGTGCTGAAATATTGTATTTAATGTTTTACACCCAGTTTCCTTTTCCTATCTCTATAATATACAGCAAAGTGCTATCTTATCTTAGTAAGTATAGTACCCCTTTAATTGTCGCAAAATATAAAGAAATTCGCGGTTAAATGTAATCTACCGTAATTACTTAATTAGTCAACTTGCTCTATCAATTGGCCTGGGATATCTTGCTAATAATGATTGTCACTCCATAAATTACTGTCTAATACCGCTAGAACTTCAATTATGCTATAGTCGGACAGGTAATGTTACAAACCCCTGTTTTATTAAGAACAATTACTAAAAACTCAAATTTGGTACAGGGTTAGGAAACTGCGTGTACCTTACCAATTCCAAAATATAGTATTAGCTATCCGGGGTGTGAAAGCGTTGGCACGGAGGTGAATATATACCTAAATACTTATGCATATTTTCAAAATAGAAATTCCTACAATTTTAGGCACCATTGCAAACATCAGGAAGCAATCATTATAATAGAATCAAAGTAGTACCCACCGATAACATGCATGGTTCGCAATGTTATAGAAACATATCGTGTATTTACGAAAGGGAACAAACATGAAAAAGTGTGTGTGTGGGGTGGGGGTGATAATGTCACCACCACCCCCTCCAAGAAAACAACATGACACGAAATAACATAATAAGGGGTATCAAACATTATTAAGGCCATAGTTATTTAATTTCATGGTTTCCGGATCCGCCGACCCAATTTTTAAAACTTTAATACAAACAAAAAATTTAAATTATATTTAGCCAACAGTGGACTAGCCATTATAAAATTACTGGTAAATATGTATAACAAAGGTCTAATGTATAGCAATTACTACTATTGACAATCAGTACTTTAAAAATAATATGTCATTCAAATATTAACAAATTTTGTGTACTGGTGTTTATAACAATGATTGATAAATTATACTTATTTTCTATCAACCGACCATTCATAATCTCCAGTTATTGTTACGTTATGGCCAAAATATCAGAGAAAAATCGGTAAACCAGGGAATCAAATAACTATTGCTTTAATGTTACTGACTTTTATAATTATTATATTAGTAATTGTTTCTTTCAGATGCGCGGTCTTTCTTGCATGCTGTTACTGGTTACCTTCACCTTGTACTGTCGGGAAACCAGTTCAAGATCCATCGGTACGTTCGTAATTCAACATACTAACAATACTTACATGTATTATATGGGGCGGGTGGTAGCGCAGTGGTAGAACAGTTGGACTTCGGAACCAAAGGTTCCAGCTTCAAATCCCGCCCCGGGGGCCCGGCATCAATGTTCGCGAAAGTTACCTTTCTGACGCGATATTGATAG